>CAJVPL010000889.1:0-18703 GCA_910591945.1 Ambispora gerdemannii | reverse complement strand
TGATATTTAGGGTATAAATATAAGATTTAGGGTAATAAAATAAAAGTGAGATAATTATACGATTGGATAAAAATAATGATAATCAGGTGATAAATGATAAAAATTAAGAAAAAGGGAATTTTGCATAATCAAAGAAAGATTATCAAATTAGAGAAACTTATGTTACTACAGTAACAATACTTTTTTTTATATTTTTATTAATATTAAAATCCAAATCTATAAATATATAATAATATTTAAAATTAATTTACTTGATAATTTATTTTTAATACTTACCTAATTCATTATTAATTTCTTTAATACTATTCCAATCTGAATCAGATTTTTTAATTTCAAATTTTATAAATAAAAGTGATTCAAATTCTTCTAATTCACTTTTATTTTCAAAACTTGAAAAAGTTGTAATTGATATAGATTCATCAAATTCAATTAATTCTTACAAGTTTTGATTTGAAAAGTTATCTTTAAATGAATCTAGATTTATATTATTAAATCTAAAATAAAATATTAAATATAAATATAATTTAATAATTTATTTTAAATTATTGTAAATATTATCTTGTTATTTTTTTAAAATTTATTTTAGTTTCATTTTCTAGTGAAATTATATCAAGTCACATATTAATATCCAGGGGAGACCATTCATCATCACACAAATTTCTTGCACCACCAAATAAGGTAATAGATTGATCATCCAATCAAATCATTAATCTGTAATACAAAAAAATAAAGTAAAATAAAGTCACGATGATTTATAAATTACTTCGTTCATGCGGTAAATATAATTATATAATAATTATAAATTCAAGAATGCTCTTTAGAATGTTTAATAAATATTTGAATCAAAATAATCTATATAAACACTATGAATAGAAAGAATTTATACATATCAAATAAATTTACAATTCTAGAAATAATTTTTTCATGTTTTCTAATAAACTCTCCATCATTACTAAATCACCTGTTGCCTCTTCTATATTACTTAAATCATTTTCATCCACATTTTCACTTTTCTTATCTACAAAATCATTTTTACCTAACTTATTCATCAAACCTGATATTAATGAATCAACGTTCTTCTTAACTTCATCCTGAAGGTAATCGAGACATATAGTGCATTTAGATTGAATTCTTTGCAAGCAAGGGCCGTGATAACTGTGACCACATACCAGAACGTTGCCATCAAGTGAATCATCGTCACAATGAATAAAATTGTACAGAGTAGTAATATCAGGCTTTCTAAAAGTAACGAAGCCCCTCGGAAGATGACGGTCAGTTATCTCGTAACCTAAAGAAGGAAGTTTGTATGTGTTAATATCATCAGACAAAGAATTAATTATTAAAGGATATTGGTCACGCGCTTGATATATCTTCATGAATACGTCTAAAAACAATATAGTACACTTCTTGAAAAGCATGTGTAATTGCTTTGGTGTATACAGATATTTCACAGAATTCACAAAATGTTGCCAGAAATCATTATCCTCTTTATGTTGAAAAATGAAATGCGCTTCCTTTCATAACTGTTCAGCAGTGGAAAATTTAGCGGTGCGTCATCGAATAATGCTGTGGATAATTTCTATAGGACAATCACTTATTGAAGCAAGATGATTAGTAAATATGTAAAACATCGGATGGCTAGTCTCCATCCAATAAAAAATATCAGAAAAAAACATTAAAGGAGCACGCTTATAATTCTTCTGATCAAACTGAAGAAAAAGATCGCTCCAGCAACGCATGCAAGCTTCTTCGTAAGCCGGTCAATTTCCTTCTCGATGATGTATTACGTAAATGTCAAGAACTAAAGGAATTAAGTTGCCTAATAGATCTGTTAGATATAAAAATTCTATATTCTTATACGTATGACCAAACTTTGAATAAACAGCATCAATAATATTAACCCATGCCATGCACACGATGTTGAGAATTAAATCAATTCTCCATAGTCGTGGTGTCTTACCAAGATACTTATTTGCCCCAAATATTCTCTTATAAATTTCGTTGAAAAAAAATGAATTTTTTAAGAAAATGAGCTCACGAGCATTTAAAGACACGTGAAGAGGACCCATAATGGGCAAAAATGAAGTGACAGACAAAGGAATAGTTTCATTTTTGAGAAGGAGCTGATGTGCAATGGCTTTACGAACGAAGAACTGACCAGACCAATCCGCAACAAGAGGAATTACATGATTGGAAAGATACGTCTGCATTGGATCTTGATTGTAAACAATTTGAAGAGCTTTTGTGTATGTTTCTACTCCTTTCAAGTCACTTTCAACAAAATCGACAAGAATAGCATTCTGTATATGACGTTCACTCCTTCTTTCTTCTAACCTGTCATTATAACTATGTAGTGTTAGCCTTTCTATGAGTTCATCATTATCTGAGCATTCTTTTTCTATATAATTCAACATATGACTACGATTGTGATAAGAGATACCGAGGTTGGAGATAAATCATCTGTCAAGATACCTTATAATTACTTCATAATTAACAATCTTTGAATTGATTGCTCCGTCATGTGGTATTGCTGGTGTGAAACATGGATTCACTATGATTATTGCCATATGCGCTACCCAAGATGTATTCATAGAATCAGGTTGCCTTTGAATATAAATATTGTGATAATCATCAATATTCAGCACAAAGACACTTTCTGAATATCTTACGAGTGCATTTTCTGCGTATTTTCCATGTGCATCTGACATTCTTTTCTTTTTATGATCTATTGTTCTTGCCATTGTAGTCACATCAAGATTTGTCATCGTATTAAGACCTTCATTACTTGTGCTTACTGAATCTAAATAATATGCGATATCGAACTTAAAGTCATTAATTTTTGTATTATTTAATGATACAAGAAGATAACATATAAAAAGCATTAATTTTTTCATACGATTCATCATTTGCTCATTACGTTTTGATGGTTGAGCTACCAAATAAAGTTGGTCAAAGAAATTTCCCAAGCTTGGCTCAATTCCTTGAAGTAATCTTCGCATTTCATCAAATGTGTATATGGAACTCTCCTTCTTCAGATGTTCTCTTTCATAAAGAATTTTTGCCATCACCTTGATGGTATCCGTAAAATTAATCTTTATACTTACTTCTTCTTCTATAACTTTGCCTATAGCTTCTTCATCTATTTCTTCGTCTACAGATTCTTCATCCATAATTCTTACCTTCTTAAGACCTCTCTTTAGAGAATTTTCTACAAAATTCATATAACAAATATTACAAAAACATCACCTTCCATCCAAGTTTCTTTTATTAAGTCGTTTCTCTCAGCTTCTCTCCATTTCTCTCTCTTTAATGAGCAGAATTTGGTTGATGTAGTGGTTTTGCATTCTGTACATCGCTTATTTTCAGACATATCATCACTGGCAAATCAGAATATGAAAGCTGTGGGATTCAAAGGGATTCACTCGATATTAGTATGAATCAGCATGAAAGCTTCAAGTTTGCTTAGTACGCTTATTCATGTTTCATTAATGGATTGGCTATTATAGTCACACAAAAAAGTATTGTAAACTGTATAAAAAAATCTTTAATTAATTGTGTAACTGATCTTCCATATTTGGAACGGTCTCTCCTGGAATATTAATATCATATTCATTTTGATACTTTTTCAAATATCTTTTATGTGTTTTTGGTAAAACAATACATCCTTAATGATTTTTTTTAATACAATTAATACATTTATAAATTACTTTGTGATTATATGATATTTAAAGTATTATTTGTAAAGAGCAATTTGCAAAATAATAATATAAATACAAGAAAGTATCTGATAAATGTATACTATTCTAAATAGGTTAATTCAAATAATTAATATTAGATTATTTTGAAATTGACCTTTTTAATCTACTTTTTGCTAATAAATAAAAATATAGTAAATCTAATTTTATATATCTTGACCTATTGGTCAAAAATAAATTAAAAAGTTAATTTTGAGATAATTTGTCTTAATCTTTAATTTTTTAGTACTAATTATTTGATTATACAATCTAAATCTCTTAAAATAATATAGTTCTTGTAACTTCATTATTAGTTACAGCTTAGTAATTGTCATTGCTATAGCTAGTGACATAATTTGTATTATCAGATCATATATTATTATGAAATTATTATATTATAAGTAAAATGACTTTATTATATTATATTAAGAGTATTAGATATTTGATTAACTAGTATATATTGAAGTAATTAAAAATATATAATGTTTTATTATGTGAGAATAAATAAATAATTAATATTAATAAATTGATTCTTGCTTGATTTATCTAGAATGATATCATAATTTTTACATAAAAATCTTACTTTTTTTAGAAAAAGGCTAGTATTATAAATCTTTTACTATAATTAGAATTAGCTATCTATTTTTATTAGTACTTTCACCAGGTTAAGTTAAAGTCAAATTCAATCTGAAATATTTCAAATCAGCATAAAAATTATTATTTTTCATTTAATATTAATTGAAATTAAATAAAAATTTGTGAATATATATACAATTATATTCTAAACAACTATACTTAAGACACAAATACAAGTTTCTTAGTAAAAATAATAGTTATTAATGAAAAACTATTTTACGATTTTCAAATTAAATCAATAATACAAAATATTTAATCAAATCAAGCATAATTTAAACATTTATTTTGTTTTGATTTGATACTTTATCTATAAATACTTGTCAAATTTCAGACTTTTATCATACTATACAAAATGTCTTTTAAAAATTATGATATTGAAAATGTTTCTCTTTCTGTTACTAGTCTTTTTTCATTATTTCCTGCTTCTCTAGATCTTAATGACAAAGATCTTTTGCTATGGTTAAAAAACTAATATAATATAGTTTATCAAAGATATCAAACAAAACTTTAATGGTCTACTAAGCATTATTTTAAATATTATAAGTATTTAATATTTGTTTTTTATTATTTAAATAGAAATTTCTTTAAAATTTATGAAAAACTAGTGAATATCATTTAAAATGAAGTATTATCAAAATTTAAGATTATATAGGAAATCAGAATTGTACATAAAATTGTCTTCCTGATATTTTTGATTAGTATATTAAGTTTGATTTAGATATCTGTTTCTCATATTTTTGCTTTTTCCATTTTTTTGTGTCAGATTTGTTTGAACTAAATATTTTTCTTATATTTATATATAATGTATATATAGAATATTTTCAGTTATTTTCAAAATTGATAATATAGTCAGATCTTGTAATTATAATACCTGTTGGTTCCATAGTAAATTTTGAAGTTTTTGTTATAATAATGAGTTTTATATATTTTATATGTTTTATATTACATATGATATTATAAGAATCTCAAAAAAATCTCATAATAATAAGAATTTATTATATATATATATATATATTTGGTCATACATGTAATAATGAATGTCATAATACATATTTGACTGTACATATATTAATATCACTAGCAGTTTGATTTATTATCATGTAGTATATATATATATATACAGTGACAATTAAAAGTAATACAACAAATTATATATACATGTACATGTATTATTCTTTTGACTCATTTTCTTATTATTATCATTATTATTATCATTATTATTTGATTATTAAAATATCAAATTGCATAAAAATCATCAAAAAGCAATTTTTTGATTCTTGTCCAATATTACTACTGTTTAATAAACGAACAAAGATGTTAAAATATTATACAACTCAAATAAAAGAGCAAAAATTATTATTGCACTTAATAAGGGATATACTACGTGAGAGATAGCTAAAGCATGAAATATTAGTACATTGTTATGACTGAAAATTTCTATAATTTTCATAACTTCTATAACTTTCATAATTTTGATAATTATCACAATTACTGTAATTACCATCATTTACAATAATTATCATAATTACTATAACTTATATAATATTTATTATTTATTATTTTTATATAATTAATTATAAATATAACATTTATTAGTGAAAAATATTTATTATAAATAAAGTACAATTGAAGCTTTGAAAAAGATATCAATTGATAAATACAAAAATCTAGCTAGTCAATAAACTGTTTCTTATTTATTGTTAATAAAATTTGTATATTAATTAATTGAATAATAACTTATTAAAATACTTGCATTTATTGTGCACTATTAGACAACTATCAAAGTTCCTATAGAATATCAATACTATATTGCTATAGGACTGTTTCACACTAAGTAAACATAATATCTATTAGTAATAGTGAAAGTCTGTTCAACAGATAGAAAAAATGTACTGCATAATGATCCTGAAGTATATCCATTATAAAGAGATCAAGTAACTGTAAAAATTACTGTCATCAGATATTAATTGAATACCTATGTCATAATAATATCTATCAGGAGCCTGATCATGATAGCGTTATATATAAAAGATTATATGCTTGAAGATGCAAGTAAATTCAGTCATCCACGTATTCTAAATAAGTAACAAAAAAGACAGACAATTCAATTTATTACTTCTCACCCTGTAAAAAAAAATAAAAAACAAAAATCAGGAAAAAATCCAGTTTTTTAGTTCCAGAAAATCACGGATTTTGTTAACAAATTTCCAGATTAAAATCTGATAAAAAACTGCTTAAAAATGAAAAAAATGGATTAATATCTTATCACTCACTTAATCAAATTGAATAAAAATAAAGCCACATATTTACTGAGATTTAGTGGAGTAATGGCTGAATTTTGGTGAAATTTGGTCTGGTAGGTCATGATATATCATGCTTCAAATTAAGTGTTCCAAATTAAAATATGTTTTTTTTTCAAAAAATCAAAAAAATTGATCCAGAAACTTTGGGATGTGATATCTCGTGAACCACAAAACCAATCCGGACGAAAATATCATCATTCGATTCGCCAAGACTAGACGTATCGAATGGTGATATTTTCGTCCGGATTGGTTCCGTGGTTCACGAGATATCGTGTTCCAAAGTTTCCGGATTTTTAATCAGATTTTAATCCAGAAATTTGTTAACAAAACTTGTGATATTCCAGAACTAAAAAACTGGATTTTTTCCTGATTTTTGTCTTTTATTTTTTTTACAGGACTTGGATTAGCTGAAAATTCGTTAAAGACTTTTTACAAATTGTTACACCACTTTTCAAATTACTGCGAAACAACATCACTTTTATCTGAACCATTGAACAAGAAAAAGCATTTAACAAACTCAAAGCAATACTTGTTACAGCACTAATTCTAGTTTATTCAGATTTCACAAAGAAATTTTACCTCTATACCGATGTCTCTGACTCTGGATATAGAGCAATATTATTTCAAAAAGATAATCAAGAATGAGAACAAGTTATTTCTTATATAAGTACTACTTTGAAAATCTCTAAGAAAAATTACAGTATAACTGAGAAAGATGCTGCTGTAGTTATCTGGGCAGTAAAATAATTCTGACATTATCTTCTAGGAACAATATTTAAAATAATTACTGATCATAATGCTTTAAGATAGTTATTTACCAAACAACAAAATTCTGAATCAATAATTGCTCACTGAAAAATCCAAATGATGGAATATATTTTTATTGTTACCTATTGACCTGGAAGAAAAAACCAAAATGCTAATACACTATCTTGTATATACTCTGAACAATAAATCATGAATTTAACAACATACTATAATCTTCTTCGATACTTAGAAAATAAAACTTTTTAACAATCACATTCTGGAACTCCAACAACAATGAATTATTCAAAAAGCAAAACATTTTGTTGTACAAAATGAATTCTTATTCAAAATTAATCAATGAAAAATTATCATACACCCTCTTAGAGTTTTAAAAGAAAATGAAATAGAATCAATTATAAAATATATGCATGAAGATCCACTTTTTGGACACTTTGAATATAATGGAATCTATCAACGAATTGTCATTAAATATTGGTGAAATGGAATGGGAACTGATATAAAAGATTTTGTCAAATCTTGCTCCACTTGTCAATTTACTAGATCCTGAAAATTCAAAGAATCTTTGCATCCAATAAAAGTTAGACAATCTTTTGATCATATTGTAATTAACTTAGTTGGACCAAATCAAATTACTCAACAAAACAATCAGTATATTATCACAGTAATTAATTATCTTACAAAATGATCTAAAGCAAAAGCAATACCAATAAAAGAAGTTACCGAAGTTGCTAAATTCATATTTGAAGAAATTATTTGTCAACATGAATGTTCGACGATAATCCAATTTGACCAAGGAACAGAATTTACAGCCAATATTATAATAGAGTTAACCAACAAATTTAATATTCAACATTGATTTTCTATACCATATTATCCATAAACTAATAAAATTGTTGAATGATTTAATAGAACATTAACTTTAGCATTACAAAAATATTGTATATAATTTCAAAAAGATTGGGACACAAATATTTCTATAATATTATTCACCTATAGAACATTACAAAATAGTACAATAAAACATAAACCATTTTTCTTAACTTATAGACAAGAAGCAAGATTATCTATTGAATTACAATACACAATATTTAAAGAAATACCAATAAAAATTGAAGAATAACTATTAAACTGGATCTATAAATTAGTGGAATATTTACCCAATCAAATTCATAATGCTATAACTAGCATATATCAGTCACAAGAAAAATTCAAAGAATGATATAATAGTAAATTGTCTAAAATAGAATACTATGAAATTGAAAACAAAGTATTACTGTATAATATGAAACAATATGTGAAACATGATGATAAATTTTGATCATAATGGTACACAGAATAGTTCTATATTCACGAGATCTTTACAAATAGAACTTATAAGTTACGAAATCAACTTGAACAAGTATTGAAAAAGAAATTTCACAGTAATCAATTAAAAATATTTCATGAAAGATGATCATTATTTGAATTAGAAGTAGTCATAGATTTAATTAAATCTCTAATTATTCATAATTCTTAATTTTTATCACTATATCTTACCTTTTATCTTATTTATCTTATTCTTTTCTACCCTTATCTTTATATCTTACTCATTTTATCTTAAAATCTTACCTTTTTTCCTTTTCAATTTTTATATAAATATCTCTCTTATTCCATTTTTCCACTTTCAACTTTTAATACTCACATTTTATCTTATTCTTATTCCTTATCAAAAACTCTTATATTCTTATTTCTTATCTAATTTTTCCTTTATCATATCTCTATCCACTTGGATGTCACCTCATATGAAAGAATATTTTGGAACAATGACAAAAGAACTATTACTTTGTAATTCCAAAGCAATCCTAACTTTTACAATTTATAGAGTAATCATTAATGACACTGATACCCAAGATCAACACTTTATATCTGCTAATAAGTTATTTCAAAACTCTGATATAATTAATAAATTTCTCATTAATAATCCAGAACTTTTTGAATTACCAGTTGGAAAAGCTAAAGAACCAGTAGTTAATCTCACTATTCTCTTAGAAGAACTATCTATTGATGAATCAACATTTATACTCGATTCTATATTTGATAAAATTAAACCAGAAGATCTAATTAACCTAGAAAAACTATTTGGATCACTTATTATAACTGATAAATTAACAAATAATAACAATGAAGAAAAATCTTTCTCTTTATCAACTCAAAAAGATCTCACTAAAGAGATATATCAATTTCATGTTTCAATGCTTAAACAAATTAATAAATTTTAATCTTGCTATAATAAGTTAATATCTGCCTTATTGTTATAAAATTAATATTTATTTTTGTATCTTCTTCTGTCGAAACAAGTTTCCTGGCAAAAATAATTTGTTGATTGAACTTCAAATCTTGTAATTCAAGTCACTTTTCGTAAATCTTGAGTGAGATCAAGAAACTGAATATTAATTTGTATAGAATTAAATTTTTGATTATTACTTTTGTCTTTGAATTTGAAAAAGAAGGCTAAGTATTTTTTTGGATAAGTATTTTGATTTGCTATACATTATTTTTGGTATAGTTGTGCATCACAACTTTAAATATATAATATTGATTTGTATAATTGTGCACCGTAACTTTAAATAAGTGATATTGATTTGTATAGTTGTACATCATAACTTTAAATAAGTGATATTGATTTGTATAGTTGTGCATTATAACTCTAAATAAGTGATAATTCTTTTAGTTATTCATTTCTTTTGGTATTAAAAGCACTAAAATGTATGACTACAAGTATAGAAATATTAATATCCTTTTCTTTAGTTAACAACTCCTTTTTATCAATCACCTCTTTGAACACACTCTTTCAACCCCTCTTTTTATTTTTGATAGAATTGTTTAACAATTTCTGTCAAAATTGATACAGACTTAGATACTTATTTTTGCATTGACCAATTTTATTAGTTTATTCCTCTCTCCCAACTCATATAATTTTTTTACTAATAGTAAAGAAACTCTTTATTTAGAGTAACTGTAACAATATTATACTTAAAATACATATATATTCAAAAAGATATAATATATTTGATATTATTTTTTTGACAAATCAAATTTTATTAATAATATGGACAACAAATATAATATTAAGGAGAAGTTGCAATATGATGCAAATATTATATTTGAATTAAAAGCTTGCAATAAAATATTGCGAGCTGATCAATTAAAACAAATAAGAAGTAGAATCGAGAAAGAAAACAGTAAGACTGGGAAAGAAATAAGTGAGATCAAAAACTAGAAGAGGCTAATATTAAGATTCAGAAATTATATACTCATGATCTCGAACTCATTAATAAAGCTAAGTGTTTACAAATTAAAAACACTAATAAAGATATTTCTTTTGTGAAGTCCAAAGCTGAGAATGATATAAAATTCAAGAAAATTAAATTGCTTGAGTCTATGATTAAGATATTGGAAGGTAAGTTGTCTTCAGTCCAGAAAGGTGTGATTTTAATTCAAAATGACTTATCGAAAAATGAATCTGAGAATTTATCTCTCAAATCTAAATTAGCTGAATTAGAAAATATAAAGAGCAAATTGGAATCAAAGATTAATGAACTTGAGTGTCTGAAATCAGAGAATCATTTAACAATCTGCTCTGCAATAATTGGTGAAAATGAGAAAAAAATAACCAAGCCTGATAATATATTTGCAGTTAATGAATCTAGCAAAAATCTAAATAAGTATTTTGTACGTGGAAAAAGTATGAATCAAACTGAAAAAATTGATAATAATATCTCAACATATACTAATAATGAGATTATCAAACTATTAAAAAATGATATCAAGATCAACCCTAAAATAAATGAGAAAACTAATATTAGTGAAATTAACAAGGATGATATACTAGATATATTGATAAAATCTAATATATTACAGATTATATCTGAAAATATAATTCTGCACCTTATACAATCAGATAATAATATGTTCATTTTAATTAAATCAAATTCTCAGATAAGATCTGGTTCTAAGACTTTGCCTTTTCTGATAAAAGGAATAGGAGTGATTCCTGTTATAATAAGCACGTTAATGTTATCTTTATCAGCATATATTTTTCTTACTCTATTAATTATTATAGTTATATGGTTTATAATATTAAGACGTACATGAAATATAGGTAGATTCAAAGTGTCATTGCTCTGTAAGCCTGAAGGAGTGACCCTAAAGGATTATAAAAAAGTGATTGATTATAGAATACGTGAGCTAGATATTAGGAACTATCTATTTGAACTTGAATATTTTTTATGTACAAAAAAATATTATTAATAATATATAAGTATCTTAGTGGAGTCTGACAATTCTAACCAAGAATACTTAACAATATAGGTCAATAATCTCATCAATTTTTGCTTTAGATGAGTTATCTTTTTTACTGTTATATATAATTGATAATACTTGAAAATGAGCAATCTCAAGACCAGTTACTTTATATCATATATATTAATTTTTATTATAGGAAAATCATCCTTTAAGTTTATATCTTCACTTCACATGATGTATAAAATATATTAACTGATTCATCCCATGTATTTTGAAAATTTTTGAGTATTTTTCATTCAGCTTTTGATATATAAGGTAAAGTTGATTGCTCAATAATTATTTTATTTTTTCTCATGGTCTTGAATGCACCGATTTTGTCAGGAATAGTAATATGTTCTTTATATCGCATATGATATACTAATTGATGGAAGAATAAATTGTATTTTATAGCAATTTCTGCAACATTACTGATGTGCTCTGCAAGATTGAAACATATAGAATTCATAGTATCTGACTCGATCAAAATTTCTATATGTTCACCTTTTTTAATATCTAATTCCTCTTTTTTTATTATTTCGATGTACTTTACTAGGTTTTTCCATATTCTGGAGATTGGATCATCACATATAAAGTATTCATAATTAATATAATTCCCTTGGAGAATCTTGTATATATTTTCTATCTTTTTAGATAACATTGCTCTTGCTTCTTTTATAGCTTTCTTATATACATGTTTGTATGCATACTTATAATTAGATATCATTTTAGAATCAATTCCATTTATAACATTTATTTCCTTAATAAATAACTCAAGTTACTTCTTGGTCTTCTCTTGAATATAACTATCAATCCACTTATACTTCTTATCCAAGTCAGAAATTTGCATAATCTTGTTAGTAGATGGTGGTTCATATCTTTTATCATACATTATGAATCAAGCGCAAAGTTTAGTAATAGTATTTTTAAAGTAGTGGAATAAATCTATATTTTTATCAAGTTTTTTAGCTATATCCACGAATTCCATTCAATCAGCCTTTACTTAAGCTTTATTCCAGATAAATAAAATATTTTCTCAGGATAAACTACCATATAGCTAAATCACTTACCAGAATCAGGAATTTTATTTTCATATTTTTTTCTCATCTGTTTTATAAATCACTAAATATATTTATTATCTTTATCAGGCTTTCATGTATCAGTTTCTATAAACTGATCAAAATTCCATTATCCAGGATTAGTTATATCCTCTTTAAGAACATCTTTAACAATCTCATGAAGTATTCAATTATTATTGATATCCATCGCTTTCCACATAATCTGATCCCCTATAGTTCTAAAAAGTTGAAACTTACCTTGCTTTACTATATCAATATTTTTAATAAACAGATTTTCTGGCTCAAAATTTACTTTTTTCTCATGAGATATTCTGAAATATTTTTTCTTACCAGTAAAACAAACTGGAAATAATACTTTCTCATAGGCCATTTTAAGATGATTTGAATCAGTTCTCAATTTGAGAAAAGTATTTATCTCATTATGTAATTTCTTTATTACATTCATAGTAATTTCAATCATTTTTGTTCAATACTTTAACTTTGAAATTGCGCTGTTATCATTATCATAAGCTAGATCACATTCTTTATAATATTTATCAGAAGAAGTAAGATATAAAAAGTCAGTGTCATCATACTTGATTTCAAAATTTTTCTTAGTTATATATTCTGCAACGAGCTTGATGATATGCTGTCCTGCTATTATAATATCTCTAGCTAATACTCGAAGAAAGAATGGAGATTTACTATTTTCAGTTTCGTCATAAAAGATATTTATAAAAATCTTAACAGCTTTTTGTTTTGAGTTCAAACAATTATAATCAAAACATATAGAATTATACTCTGAGTTTAAATTATCCAGGACATTTTTATCTTTTTTCTCTATTGAACTTATTAATTTTCTAAGTCATCATTTTTTCTCACTCAATATAGTGAGTTTTGATTTAAGCTCTACTCGCTTATTTAGAAGATCCATTAATATATTAGGATATAACTCTTTTTTCTCAAATTGATTATTATGACAGATGCATCAAGTATTGAATATACGATTATTAAATGGAAAATCAATATTATATATGTCACATCCCTTAGCATGTATTATATTAGCCTCTTCATAATTTAATATTATTTTTTTGGGAGAAAAATTATAGACCATTATAAAACTAGGATATAGTGATGCAAAATCCAAATCTGTTACTGGTCTTTTCATTTTGATACCTTTTTTAAGTGAAAAAATATATGTACTGGAATAGTTTCCTTTTCTATATTTTTAATCCAATTTGTGATAAATAATATATTATACTTGAATGCATAAGCACCCAGAAGATTTCTTACTTTTATTCTATTTGCATGATAATGGATGTCAAATAAAGATACATAAGCAATAGAAACAACTTCTCTATAATTATTTATCATATTATGTGTAATCATAAGTTCTTAATAACTTGAAGTATCTTTAATACAATACTCAGCTATTTTACGCATCTCCTTCACATTCACAGTTTCATAAATTTTATTCATAATGGGTATCGGCATATTAATTTTATCTACAAGATCATATTCTTTTAAATAAAAATTCAGTGAGCTATATTTTTCTACTTCTGAACGAGGATAAAGTTTTATGAAGGATACACGAATGTTGATTGAAATACATTCTGATATTTTTAGAAAAGTAGATTCAAAATCCTGATTCAGACCAATTTTGATCTCAATTGCCTTTCTTTTAAATTCTTCCTCTTCATAATCTTCATTCTCATTCTTTGTATATATATTTTTGATTTGCTGTAAAAAGCATTATTAGAATTTTTGCCTATTTTACTATAGTAATCATAGCGTAAAATTTCTTCAGCATTTTCTTGATATAAATCTCCTGATATTCATTTCCACATCCATTCAAGGATATTTAAATTTTTAGCTTTTTTAATAATAAAAGATCAGTTATAATCAAAATCATTAAATCAAGTTGGATATCAGGGGTGAAAGCTTGTAAACAAAAAGCAAAAGCTTTTAATAAATTAGTTTGATTATCATAAATAATTGTAATCCAACTGGGATCTGGAACAGTCTTTATATCAACGAGACAAATTTGCTGTAATAGTTTAGAATTGTCTTTCCAATACACAGTTATACAAATCATAAAAACATTATCCTCTTTATAATGAGAATTAGCTAATTTGCATGAGCTATACGTCTCAATATTCCAAGTAAGCACAAATATGTGATCTCGTATAAAGACAGAAATAGGAAAGCAGGTATTTAATGATGTAAGCTCTCCTATAGAATAAAAATTTTTCATAGATATATGAAATTCATATGAACAAAGTCTAGAATTTTTGCTATAAGTATAATTACTTATTATTAACTATCCTGATAATGAGAAACTATATTCACAGGCTACTTTGTGATAGTATGCACTTGTGTCATCTGAAGCAGAACTATATTTATTTTTATGTATAAGTTTTATAACAACCTTTCTTTCTTCAGTAGTGGTTGTAAAAATCTGCAAGTATGATTTATTATTTATATTATATCCAATAAATGGAAAAGCTTTAATATATTCAATTTTGAATGTTCCTACAGTATCAGAAAGTATATCCTTTATTTTTGTTTTGAATGCATTTGGACATTCACCCTCTGGTACAAGAATATCAAAGAATACCTGAATACCTTTGATTATTACTATAGCTTTTTGTCTATTAATTAAGAGATCATATAAGTATAATACATAAAAAGATATTCCTTTAATCTTTTCAGTGGATTCTTTCACATCAATAGTCATAAATGGAATATCTTCCCCTTTAGATAATGCCTGTTCAAGAATTGTTGTTAATTCATTATTATACTTAGCAACAAGTTCATCACGAGAGAGAATATCTTTCAAATAATCATCACCAAAATAGTTGAATATGTATTGAAGTAATTGTTCTGCTTTTCCATTTTCCAAAATCTGTGATTGAGGAAAAGCTTTGGTCTCCTAGTGATAGAATGCCTCATTATTTTCTTCCTTTATATTTGGCACGTGATCAAAATTTTCTGAGTTTTCCAAGTAAGAAGGTGATGCTTTCATCTCTACAGATACGTGATTAACATTTTCTTGAAAATCTTGGCTCTTGGTAGATTCACTCATGTTTCTCGAATGATATATTATTGATTAGAGAAAAGTTCAAAATTAAAATTAATTATTTTAGGTAATTAGTGTTAGATATATAATACATATATTATCAAAAAATTTCACATAGATATGGAATTTTATTGTTGTTCTTATATCCTTCGAACTGGTAAGATTTGTAATGAGGATTGTTATCAGCCAGAGGATTATAGAATTCACTGAAATTCTCTTATTCGTGTATCATGTAAAGAGTGTAATAAATTAATATCATTTATATTTGGTGCGTGCAGAATTCATGCTGGTAAGTATAAATTTCAAGATCATTATCAGCAGAAGAACTGGAGAAAATGACACAAAAATTAGAGGCACTTGGAAAAAATACATAATGTTTAGGTATATCAATATTTTATATTGAACATAGTTATAAAAATTTGTCACCATTAATTTCTTAGTGACAAAAAAATCATAGTGACAGTTCTGAATAGCTATTTTTTGTTTTTAGAAAGTTAGAGCTCTAACTAGATAAGTATCACCATGTCATCATGAGTATCTATGAAAAATCAAACTTCTTACTTTTTTTTTCTTTTTTTATCTATATATATCATAGATATGTATATATCATATATCATATATAGGTACATAAAATAGTTTTTTTTCTAGAAGTTTTATTTTCTTTAGTGACAATAGTAACAAATATAAGAAACTAATCAGAAAATAAATAAAATAACTAAAAAATATCAAGAAAGTATTAAAAAGTGTCACCATGAACTGTTACTATGAGATTTTTTATGAAGATAGAATTTTTCATGGTGACAAAAATTTGGCATACTTTGATATAATGTGTTATTGACATGAGTGAAATCAGAACATATTTCTAATATTAACTTCAAATTCATTCCAGTTAACATTTTTTTTTACTAGAACGAAACCAGAACAAATTTTTTATTAGGATGTGAGCAGATTGATTTTAACCGTATTCTAGAATAGTGAATATGAACAATTATATTTTGATAGCGTGTGTATAGTATATCCAATAGTATATACATGATAATATTATCAACTTACAGAGTGAGGATGCTTACGTATCTAGTATACATATAGCATATTCTGATTGCATTAATTTTTCTATTAAATATTCTATGCAATATATATTATTAAAGAATTTAGTATAAATATGATTGATCTATTTGATGATAAAGAAGTATACAATAAGAAATATGAAGTTAAAGACTGTTATATTCACAGGAATTCTCCTATGTGTACACCATGTAAAAAGTGTGATAAGTTAACTTTTTCTAAAAATAACGCATGTATAATGCATGAGGTAAGTATCGAAATATTACTAAAAAAAGCTAGAGAACATGACAAAAAAATCAGAAGTGCTTAAAGAAAACTCATAATGATATTAATATCATACCCAATAGTATTGCATAATTATTTTTTTCATTAAATATTCTATGCAATATATAAATGACAATAATACAAGAATGCAAGAGCATGCTAACTCAAACTATTGATAAAATTATAATACAAAAGATTGAGGAGACAGATTGTAACTTTAAGTCAGATCAAGCTATCAATAAACTCTTAATACAAGAAATTAAAAAGGATTTCAAAGCTTATATAAAAAAGCTAGATGAACAATACAATTCTGAGTCTGATTTCAATTTTATATATATTTCCAAATTCACTATTAAAAATCCTGTTGCTACTAATAATATATAAATTACAAAATATATTATTACTTTATTTTGCTCATGTAAGCCAGTGACAGAAATTGACTATAACTAGACTACTAAACCAATATATATTATGTCACATATAGGTAATGATAAAAATTTATCACGATCATTATTTGAGTGACGTGAAAAATAGAAATTGCACATCAAGTCATTGTATATTTTGATAACTCTCAGATGATGAGGCAAATGCAAATCACATATTACCTGATGAACAGACTATAAATGACAAGGCAAACGTAAAATGCAAGTCACTCGAATGATGAGGCAAATACAAAATGCATGTCACACCTGAGATTATAATAGTCTAATCTAAGTTATTTTTTGTTTATATAAACAAAAAATAACTAAATTATTTTATTTTTATATTTGTATTTGCATTTTTATAATTGTTATTAACTGGTATTTTAGATAGCTATAGTATTTATTTTCATTAAGTTTCTTATAAAAGTTATATTCAACTTTGTTATTTTATTATTTGATATTTAAATTATAAGTTTTGATAGTTTAGTAGTCTGATTTTTCAATTAAATATTACTTACTATATTTAAAAAATATTATTATAGATAATAATTCTGAAAATAATAATAATACAATATATAAAAATAAATTTAAATAACAATAAAAATATAATTAATATTATATTTATAATAATTTTAGAAATAATTCATATCGAATTAAAAATTAATAGAATTAACTAATAAAATAATCTATAAATAAAAAATAATTCAAATAATATTATAATTATATAATTTAATTGTAACAATTTTCACATATCCTTGTAATTTCCTATATCATATCTATTTTTTTTCGTGTTATATTTATCATTTCTTGCATAACATGTTAGAATTTAATACAGATCTATATTAATATTTCTTAATGTTTCGCTAATTAGATTAGATGTAAAATGTAGATCATATTATTAATTTGAATATACATTGTTTTTAATGACTTTTATTTTTATTCGTTCTTTTTCTTTTTCTTTTATTATTTTTAATTCATATTAATTATCTTTTATTATTATTTATATTTCATATATATTCATTAAGTACAGCATAATTTGGAGACGCGTCACCTT
>CAJVPL010000888.1:0-18734 GCA_910591945.1 Ambispora gerdemannii | reverse complement strand
ATCATGTGTTACCGATCAGAGGTGGCGTGTTGTGGCTAAGCCAGCTAAACGGCTTGCCTTGCTTTAAGGAACCCCTATAAATAGTAAAATAGACGAATTTCATTGACTCAGTATGGTCTGATCTTTCAGTAATACAGATCGTCAGGAGTCAGATTTTCCGGTCGAAATCAGTTAAATTGCCAAGTTGTTTGCCAAACATTCTATCACTATCGATTTGAACTAAAAACTATGACAAACAAAACTCCTAATTTCGATGCACCACCACCATACTCTGCAGCAACCGAACAAGAGCAATCAAGCCTGGTTCCGCGTGTTTTAGAGACATCGCCACTTTATCCCAATGTTCCAAAGAACTCATACAATAGTATTCCAAATTTATACTATAATCCTACTCCTCCACCAATAGCAGAATCATCTTCCTCTTCCGCCGCAGCCGCCGCTGGTTATGCCCCACTTCCAGATACCGTTATTTTACCAGCACCAGTCTCTTTACAGTCACTTCGCGACGAACCAGCTGTGACTATATGTCCACGCTGCAAGAATAGAGTGTTAAGTATTGTTAGCTACGATTCTGGGTCGGCTACTTGGTTAGCGTCTTGCATGTTGTTTGTCTTGGGTATTACTATGTGGGGTTGCTGTTTAGTTCCTTTTTGTAAGTTGTCTCTCTTTTTTACTTTTCTCTCTTATTATTACACGACATTTTTATACTAATAATATCTTCTGTTTTAGGCGTGAATGATTTGAAAGATTGTAATCATGCTTGCCCTTCTTGTGGCAGAACCATGGCAAGATATTCGCGATTGCATGGAACCGTTGAAGTGTATGTTCCTAGAAGCCGAAACTAGAAAGCAGACTCCACCTTTTTGTATATTTAATTTCTCGTATTATTTATTAACATTAACGTTAACGTTAAATTATATTTAAAATCTCTCTGAAATCATGCCGGAATGTGGCTAAATTTCCGAAACTGTAATCATAAACCAAAATAAAAAATGTGACTGCGCGTTTAAATTTGTCTAAAGAAATATTCAACATGGCATTAAGAGTACCAAAGAGTAGCTACCCACAACTTTTTAAAGAGGGCTATAAGATTCAACAAGGAGTCGACGAGGCCGTTCTGCGGAACATACAAGCGACACATGAGCTATCTGAAATTGTTCGAACGTCTTATGGTCCCAACGGTCGTAACAAGATGGTAATTAACCACCTTGAGAAGCTGTTTGTTACCAATGATGCTGCTACAATTATTCGTGAGCTGGAAGTTGTACATCCGGCTGCTAAACTTTTGGTTATGGCAAGCCAACAACAAGAACAGGAGGTGAGTGTTATATACTATTGATATTTCATTTTTGGATCAAATTTTCATGGATCTTGTTAAAATGATGCACCGATCCATCAAAGGTTGGCGATGCGACAAACTTTGTTATCGTGTTTGCCGGAGAACTTCTTCAAAAGGCTGAAAATCTATTAAGAATGGGACTCCATCCAAGTGAAATTGTGCAAGGTTATGAATTAGCCAGGGACAAGGCACTTGAAATCTTAGAAGGTAAAAAGTCTCACATCAAATAAATAGTTCAAATTTTTATTCATTACTGAGAAATTAATTTATGTATACAAGAACTTTCGGTGGAGACGGTCAAAGATCCAAGATCACCCGCTGAACTATCGAAAGCCATAAATACAGCTATCGCGGCAAAACAATATGGCTACGAAGACATCTTGACTGATTTAGTGATTGAAGCTGCACTATCAATAATGCCCAAGAATGCCAGTGTATTTAACGTGGACAATATTCGAGTAGTTAAAATTATGGGTAGTAGCATTCATGAGAGTAAAGTGGTCAAGGGTATGGTATTTGGTCGTGAACCGGAAGGTGTTGTGCGTAAAGCTCAAAAAGCCAAGATTGCTATTTATACGTGTCCATTGGACGCGGCTCAAACTGAAACTAAAGGCACTGTTCTGATTCATAATGCTCAAGAAATGTTAAATTTCACAAAAGGTGAAGAGAAGCATATAGAAAAGGTGAGTGGTCATTTCTTTATCGGAGCATCATAAATAACTTAAGCTAAATTGTAATTCGATATGAATATTTATTTATTAGATATATAAAGAAATTGCAGATGCTGGAGTAAAAGTTGTAGTTTCTGGTTCTGCAATCGGCGAACTTTCTCAGCATTATCTTAATCGATTTGGTATAATGGCGGTTAAAGTCCTCTCTAAATTTGATTTGCGTCGATTGTGTCGTGTTACTGGGGCTTCGGCTCTAGCACGATTAGGTGCTCCAACCCCTGAAGAAATGGGACATTGTGATATTGTGGAAACAGTTGAGATTGGTGGTGATCGAGTCACAGTTTTCCGACAAGGTATGATTCTTTTCTGTAATATTTAAATTTTTTTCTTAATTTAATTACATATGATATTTTGATTAGAGGACGAATCGTCTAAAACTGCCACAATTGTGGTGCGAGGAGCAACGCAAAACCATTTGGATGATATTGAACGTGCTATCGATGACGGTGTCAATACTGTTAAAGCTGTTTTGCGAGATAATCGGTTGGTTCCAGGTGCTGGTGCTGCAGAAATGGAGTTAGTAAAACGATTATTATCTTTTGGCGAGGTGGGTTGTTAGTAACTTAAACACGGGATAACTCACAAATCTTTCTCTAAACTGTCTCATATTCAATTCTTTAGAAAACTCCAGGACTTAATCAGCACTCTATAAAAAAATTCGCCGAATCATTAGAAGTAATTCCACGTACACTTGCCGAAGGAGCTGGATTAGATGCTACCGAGATTCTCTCAAAACTTTACGCGGCTCATCATCAAAGCGACCAAAACAATGTTGGTGTTGATGTGGAGAATGAAAAAGATGGAACAATTGATGCTGCTAACGCCGGTATTTTTGATCTGCTTGTTGCCAAATCTTGGGCGCTTAGATATGCTACAGAGGCTGCTTTAACAGTATTGCGAGTTGATCAGGTTTGCTATTTCTTTTGGATTTGCATTTTACTCAATTTAAGTAATTAATGCCTCAGCTGATAAAAATAATTGATCGATGTTTAAAAGATTATCATGAGCAAACCAGCTGGAGGTCCAAAACCGCCAAAAGGAAACCCCGATTGGGACGAAGATTAGTATTTCAAATGAAGCATAAAAAAGAAACCCAGAAAGGTAGAAATGCCGTTCGGCTATCTTATTCTCGATTTGATTTACTGAATTAAATACAAAAATCTCTATCTTTTAGAGAATGACGAGAGAATGAAATATAAAGATATGATAGTAAGAATAATGTAGAAGGATAAAATTACAAATATCTTTTCTATTTCTTAATTTAAACAATAATAAAATTTTGATCCGCGCTGACCACTTGCTCATAATTAGATGTTACCGACAATTTTGATATTCCCTAAGAATGAGTTTCCTCGAACATAAATTGATTTTCCTCCAACACGTTATTTAAATCGACTCCCATTGGATCTAATGCTTGTTCTGATTCATATAGGCAATTGTATTCTGGCCTAAACGCAACATCGGGTTGCGGATAATAATTATAGTTGTAGGTTTGCTCATGTAAATGCCATTTACCACGTCGACGATTATAGTCCATCTTACTGAATGAATGGAGAGTTCGTGGATTTGAAAGTTCACCCTCTCCCACCAAAATCTCCGCTTGTATAGTGTAAGAACGCATCTCGTTTACTGTACACCGCATCCATCCTTGAATTTTTTGCCCTGCATTCACAGCCAATGGCTCTTTCAACAAGAACCGAACTTGTTGCCAGTGTGTTCGTTCGGAAGCTGGACTGGTGGACATGTTAATCGCAGTTCCATCCTGAATATTGGGCGGCGGTGCGAAATGCAGGTCAAACCATCCAGCTAATCCATGTATAATACCAGTATAATTTGCTAGCCAATTAAATGGCATTGTAAAGTCCTGCAGTTCTTCCATCGTTATATGGTAAAAATCAACGACAAATCCACCAACGCTTGAAGGAGCAAGTAAAGTCCGAGGATCAAATCCACCAACTACCGGCATGCCTTGATGACGTTAATTCGGATAATAATGGAAATTAAAATAACTCGTAAAATATTTTATAAATTCAAAAACTCTTCAATAACCACCAACCAAACATTTCATCCCAGGCATCGTTATATAATGTTGATAAATCGATCCCATAAAATGAATTTTGCTCCCAAAAACGCACTTTTCCCATCGTCTCACTCCACAAAGCAGCATCAGTGAATGGTGCAAGATGAATTGAACCGGTTGAAGGGAAAAGTGTTCCACCCGGCTTGAGATAAGTATTTCTTGCATAAAGAAAACTTTCCAACTTTATTATAAAAAAAATCGGTTATTATGTAAAAATATCTTGGTGTAGGGAATCAATAGATCATACCATTCTTTCATGAATTAATAAAACACCAATTGGCTCAGAAATGATCGTATCAACCTTTGGGATTGGAAGATTGGGCTCTTCAATCTTCGCTAGTATATGATACACACACACATATTGTGTGCGATTTATTAAGTTAAGGGTCAGCAACCAAATAGCAAATCCATAATCATTTACCTTGAATTACTTCTATTTTGTTCTTTAGAAAAGTGTTTTTTGGTAAGATATGAGGGTTGGCAGGATTAGATGCGTCGATTAATTTTTTCATTTTCTGGGCCATTAGAGATGCCTCAACCGCATAAACTTTCCGTGCGCCAGCTTGAGCAGCAAAATAGGACAAGATTCCTGAACCTAGAATTGTTCGCATACACACACCCATTATTATTTATTGATCACGAACGCTATTCTGCGATAAGTAAAAAAAATCCTCGAACAAAATAAAAATTTACCAGCTCCCACGTCCAAAACAAGTTTATTGGCAAAACACATCGGACCATTTAACAGAATTGCCGAGCGAAAAGTAGAAGTGCGTACGGTGTCTTGTAACATATTTTGCTGCGTTTTCGTTATTTATTTTTTTAGGTTGTGTGTGTATGTTTTCGGTCATTGCAGACGGACGAACTAAAGTTAGACTGGCTAGGCTTTTTAAGCCTCGCGTTTTTTTTATTACACTTCAGAGAGGACACAACGACAACGACAACCACCTGATGCTGAAGCATCGCATAATATGAAAAGTAGGCAGGATCACGCCCTTCGGTTGAAGGCACTTTACCATTTTGCTGTTGTTGTTTTATATCATAAGCGTTGTTGTTGTCGTCCTGGGGTTCGGTGTCTAACATCTCGACGAAGACGACGGCTTGGGGACAAAGAGAAAGAAGAAACACGTGTCTCGAAGGGTGGACAAGATGTAGATCATTATCATTTTCGAAAAATTAGTAAATGCTATCTGATAATATAGAATGTCTTCTTCACAAATACCACAAACATTAACAGAAATAAATCGTGAGCACTTTAATATTCAGGCCGCGACTTATGATAGCGGAATACGAGTCACTATAGCAGAAAAATGTGTTAAAGCGATATTAGAAGAATTTGGCCATAGTTCCTCTACTGATAACGATGATGATGATAAACAAGAGACAGCAGCATCAGAAGAACAGGAACATAGCGATGGAGTTGGTTTTCTTGATGAAGATAAAACCCAAGTTCTCGATTTCGCGTGTGGCACAGGTGAAATAAAGACATCCATCCAATCAATTCACTTATTCCCTTTCCTAATCACATAACTTAAATTTGTTAATATTGTAAGGATTGATTTCGCAATTTCTTTTGCCATATGTACACTCGATTCTTGGTGTCGATACATCACAAGGAATGGTTAATGTCTATAATCAAAAAAGTTGGCGACAAGGACTGATTAAAGATGAAATGCAAGCAATTTGCGTTGATTTGTTGAATGAGGAAGGCGAAGATCCATTAAATGGACGAAGATTTGATTTGATTGTGGTATGCATGAGGATGTTATTGACATTTTCTTTTCTATATAATAAATATTAAGTTTACAAAAACATCAAAAGTGCTCTTCTTCATATCACCATCTGGAAGACATAAAATCCGCAACTAAAACACTCGCCACATATCTAAAGCCTGGAACCGGTCACTTGGTTGTTTTGGATCTACAATTGAACCCTGAATACTCTTACAAATTCCATGATCATCAGACTCACGATCATAATCAGACTCATGATCATCATCATCATCATCAGACTCATGATCATCATCATCAGACTGTAAAATATCTTGGGGGGTTTAGTCATGATCAAATACGTGAAGCATTTGAAAGTAGTGGTGGACTGTTGGAAAATGTTACTGTGAGAACTGCGTTTTCGTTTAAAAAGTTAATAAAAAGCGAAGGTGTCGAACGTGAGTTTGAGTATTTGTTGGCTAAAGGAAGAAGGTCGGAATTGGTGGAATAGGCGTCGGGAATATGAGAGATTATGTAAAATAATATTGTATTCATAACTGTTTAACTGACCATGTAAAATTAAATATCGATCAATAGAAATTATTATACCTGCACATAAATATGCACAATTTACTAAAAAAAAAGAATCGAATCTTGAATTTTGAATTTAGCGTTAGTTTTCTATTATGAATTTATGAATTTGGTGATAGCATGTTATAAAATAAAAGATCACAATGCTGAATAACATGAAACAAAAATATCAAGTTCATAAAACACTTTTCATTTATGAAAATATTTTTTGACAAATTTTTAAAGAGCATTTTCAATCACTTTTCCGATTAATAAATACAGTTTTCACTTTACATAACTTGAATGTTTTTTAATATCAAGTGTTGGAATTCAACATTTTTTGTTAAATATAATTTAATTTTAACTTTAATTAATTTTTTAACTTGTAATTTGATTGGTTAATCAATAAAAATTATATAATCTGATCACTTTAACAATTTTATTTTGAATTATATAATAAAAGAAGAAGTTTTTACTAAATATAAATTGAAAAAATATATTTTGAATATTAAATTTTATAAAAATTCTATTATTTTTTTACTTTTGAAAACTTAAAACTCGAAAACATTTAAATTTGAGATTAAAATTATATTTTATTTAAAAAATAAAAATCAAAAAAATAAAAAAACTTTTAACAATAGCAAACACAGTTTTTTCAAAAAATAAATATTTTTTTATAATATAAAAGTATATTTAATAATTATATAATGATTTTGTTTCAATTTTCTAAAAAAAAAGTTATATTATATTTATATATAATAATTAATATAATTATAATAAAAATTAAAATAAAAATTATGTTATATTTTAATATATACAGTAACTAACAGAATCATAAAATATAGTAAAATTAAAATTTTTGTCTTATATAAAAGTTTTTAATTTTATTAATAAATATTTTTTTATTTTTATATCAAAATAAAAATTATAAGTTATAGTTTAATATACAGTTATCTCTCTATATAAGAATACACTATATAAGAATATCTCTCTATAATAACACAATTTTGAAAACCAAATACTTAATATTGATAATAAAAATGATCTTTTTATAAGAATAAACTCTCTATAAGAACCAATTTTTATGGTTTAATCATGTTTTTATAAAGAGGGATGACTGTATATTTATTTTGAATTTTCTAGATTTTTTTCTGACAAAGTTGTTTTAATTACAAAGTTATTGTAAAAATTTTTTATAATTAATTTTACATTTTAATTATAAAAAATTTTTGCAATTAGAATAACTTTGTCAGAAAAAAATCTAGAAAATTTAAAAGAAATATATATTAAACTATAACTTATAATCTTTATTTTGATATAAAAATAAAAAATATTTATTAATAAAATTAAAAACTTTATATAAAACAAAAAATTTTAATTTTTACTATATTTTATTAATAAATCACATGCATTATTTTATAATTCTGTTAGTATCTATATGTTTTTTAGATTTAATTTAACAAAGTTATTTTAATTATAAAGTTATCACAAAAATTATATTTTATTAATAAAATTATATATGTAAATTTAATTATTATAATTTAATTAATATAATTTTTTAACTTTTATTAAAAAATCATGTTTGTAATTTTGTTATTTTATTTATAATTTTTTATTATTATTGTAAAATTATATTTATTGTTATTTAATAAATTATAATTTTTTATTATTATTACAAGTTATATTTGTTATATAACTTTTTATTATTATTACAAAGTTATATTAAATTGATTTAATAAAAAAATTATTAATATTTTATTTATTTATAAACTATTTATAAAGTTATAATTATATTTATCTTTGTAAAAAAGATTTAAAAAAATAAATATATGTATATTATTTATATTTAGAATAAATATTATCTCTCATACTTATAGTCTCAATTATTTATATTATTTCTTTCATCTGATTTGAAATTGTATATAACATTGTTAAGTATTTCTAATCTGCATGCAAACTTGAAATGAAATCTTGAAAGTTGAAAATTATTTTTTGAACGTTTTTGATTGGTTGCTGCAATTAATGATCGATCTAATCTAAAAAAAATCCCGTGTTTCTGATCCACGACATGATAGATTCTGTAATATGATCAACCAATCATCTTTAATCTGCAATAAAAACCTTCAACCAATGAAATTCATAGAGATCATTCAACACAAACAGGACTAGCCCTGTATAAATAAATCAAAATCACGTGTTATTTCAATTGGTCTACGTTCAATATATTTAAAGTGCCGAAATGAATTTACTTATCAAGTGAATAAAAACTTTATATTTTCATAATACAATAACATTGGATTTTCACCACTTCGTGTTCGCGTTTTTTCAAGGTCAGCATATTTCTTTAAGAAATCTTTTTGAGTAGATACCTGTATTTCTTGTGACTGAATATTACCATCACTTTTTCCGCCAGCACGTAGTACTTGATAAATGTTCTTTAATAATTCAAAATTTGTGGGAAAGAAAATATCAAAATACCCAGGCTGCACCATATACGTTGAACAAGGAACCATGGTACGCTCAAACCGTGTCTGAACCACAGGCGCATCAACTCCAGGTATAGTTTCAGGCAACTTGAAAAAATCTGAGATCAGTAATCGATGTCGCGGAAAATACTCATTAATAATTTCTAGGAATAAAAGAGCTTTGGTGGGTAGAAATTCAGGCTTCGTTAACGAGGGTGCAAATGGCATTCGATGACGTAGTTTTCTAAGGGCACGCCATTTGTGTAAGACTGGCGTTTTGTAGGATGTTTTGTCACGGGTAGACAAGTAACGAAGAATAAGAGGGTCTGTTACTGGCTCATAGACGTCTTCGTATTCTCCTTTTTCATCAGTGATCACTATTCCTTGAAGTGGTTCTTCGGTCTCGGTATCGTAACAAATTGCATCGTGTGCAAAATTATCCTATATCATTACAGTTTTCATTGATCTTAAGAAAAGGAATATTCGGAATTTGCATCAATTGAAAAATACTCACCAAAACTTCAAATGCTATAAAGAAACAGGGATTCGGTTCAATTTCGTTCCATTCAAAAATACTCTTATTGATAATTTCTATGCAATCATGATGAACTTGCTTTGCTTTTTGAAATTGACTATTTTCTTGTATTATTTGCTGTTGCTGTTGTTTTTGCTGTAATGCAAATTTTGCACTAATTTCAATCACCCTATATCGCGTCTGCTGATATATTGAATGCTCGTATTGTTTTATATAATCAAGAATATTTAACATTAATGTCCCATTACCGGCTCCCATTTCGTATATTATCAGTTCGTGATGTGGGTTTTGTTCGGTTGCTTTGTATTTTTCGACAATATGTTTGGCTACCGCATACCCATACCATGGCTATTAATCAATCAATTGACGTCGTAATTGAATGTAATGATGATGCAGAGAGATAATACACGCATTCTTATATATATCCAACCGACAAACCGGCCAGAGAACAAGACTCACCTTGAACAATTCCGTAGACGTATGCCAAACCTGTCTAGCAACTTTGTCAGTCTCGTTCATTTCGTTTTCAATTACTGCATAAGTTTTACTCAACATTCTCATAAACTGTAAATTATCTTTAATATTAATAAAGTTAAAGTTCTCCGGCGAGAATATCACCGCCTGTTTAGAAAAATATCCATAGTACGGGTTATACAACGAGTTATCTATAAAGTCTCGAACGAGCATTAAGGAGCATTTTGGAATAGTGTCTGTCTTTGCCGCGTCGAGTGCAGTTATTAGCTGATATTTGGACGCGTAGTCTAGGTTTCTTGGTTGTTCGAAAAGTTCTCGTAAGTCAAAAGAAATTAAGCGCGAAGGAACTGTAGTGTATTTGCGAATGGAAGGTTTTCTCTTGTTAATAGGTCTGAACATTAAAACATGAGAAGAGAAGTTGAAAGAACGAGAAACTTTGTTAGAGCACTGTCGGAGCATATTTATAACACGCATGTTTTCGAAAATTTTCATTGATTCATTTTTTAAATTTAGCCCAATAAAGTTACGCATCGGCTAATCTTTGATCGACACGTTCAAGTAGTGATTGGTGGTTGATACGATAAAATTATAAGAAAATGTCACTTAAAGTTAGTCTATCATTTAAGTATGCGAATATTCATTTTTTAAAGGAAATTGATTTTCTTTGTCTGTATTTAATGAATTAATTAATCATGATCAATTTTAAAAAGTGGAGGCATGGAACTTTTATTCAATAATGTAAAACAGAAAACTGTCGAAATACCAGCTTCCATAAATAACTCTAATCCGACTACAATGAAAGATTTGGTAAAGTTGTGTATTTATGTTTATGTGTAATATGGCGAACTTATAAAATCCAACGGTGTGCTAATACCAATTTTTTGGATCAAAAGATCCGATGGATACGCGACAACTTGTTAAAAGAACGTCCAGAATTGTTTGTTAGCGGCGAGACAGTGTGCGGTTATATAACTTAAGTTTCAATTTCATTTATTAGATGAAAGAAAATCGCTGATAATGTTCTTTGTTATAGACGCCCGGGAATTCTAGTTCTGATAAATGACGCAGATTGGGAACTGGAAGGCGAGTTAAAGTACGAAATCAAAGATGCTGATGATATAGTATTTATTTCGACACTGCATGGAGGATAGATAAATTAATATTAACATTATATATTAAATAGTATGATTTATTAAATAAGCTAAAATATCACTCAGTCCTTCGTTATTGCATCCCACGCCAACTCTTTGGATATTCCATTTAACTTTGCCATTCTATATACTGATTTAACAGCGTCAGATTGAATTTCATAATTTTCTGCACCGATGATGATGACGACGATGCATCAGTAGTAGTGGGAAAGGCTGTTGTGATCGTCAACTTGTCAATCTCCTGTATTCCACCAAGTGCAGGTTCGTCATTTGGCGGTGGAATGGAGCGGCTCCTAGGCTATGATTCTGATTTAACATAACGTGATTTTTCCTTAATTGAATAGCCTGGTGTGAGGTAATTTTTAAACCCATAGGTAAATCAAGCAAATCCGAATTATTACATAATTTTTTCTGGATGGTTATAGCTATTATGCGAGAATACCGAATCAATCAATCTCTTGCCATCATAATATCTCGAACATGCGGCATGTATTATATACCTCAATTTCTTAAGTATTAATCAATATGCAATAATACACAAAACCCAGATTCAGGTAAAAACCCAGGATTCACGAAATTCAATAAGAAAAAAATATTCTGAAAGCTCGTTCTTGAAGAAAATAATTATACGTACCCAACAAGATCACTCTTCGTTGTATTTTTAAATATTATAGGATCTCGTGATCTAAATTAATTTGATAATGATCTCGTGATCTCAAATTGATAGAGGTGCCTCCTCACCACCCCCCCCCCCCCAAATGCTTAATTTTGTACTACTTAATATTAGCTAATAAATGTCACTGTTGAGATTAACAATCTCTTTCTTACAATGGACATCCCATTGATCCTTAGATAGATGCCACTATCATCAATAGTTTTTGCCTATTTGAATGTCATCCTTAGCAGTAACCCCCTTAGAATTTTGTCCTGTTCGTTAACTTCCTTTATTTTTAAATCGGCTCTCTTAAGTATGACTCTTATTGCGGATAATTGATGGAATATAGTCCTTAACAAATCGCTTACCGAGATTTTATCCTTTACCACTTTTTTGATTCGACTGATTGACATTTATGTCTGAAATCAAATGAGATTCATTTAATCTTTTGAGTGACAATCTGCAAGGTACACAAATAATTTTTTGTAAGAGATGCTTTGGCGGGTTTTCACGTGAATTTTTTTAATTTTAGCGATGGATCGTTCACATGTATGTAGTTTCAGATTTCTCGCATTCTAAAACTCGAAAAAAAAACTATTACCAGCCAATAAAATCTAAAACACGTAGGTAATGCCTGTGATCTCTACACTTATTTATTGAAAGATACCATTTAAGGTAACGAAAATGATTGTTGTGTTATTGCTATTGTGTTAACTATTATCGATCGAATTTTATTGAGGGCTCATAAAAAAAAACCAAAATCAAAAAAGTGAAACTATATACAATAATAGTCTTTAAAAAGGGAAAATTCAATCTTTATCCAACTGTTTTAAAAAAATAATAAAAAAATAAAGATATATATCCTTTTAAAATGGTTAACTAGGATCGAGTCGTCTTCTCTTTTCAGGTCTTTGAATATCCAATAGTCTAGCATCTTTTTCCACAATCAAACTACGAAGCCATTTCACTTCCAATTCCAATTCTTTCACTCTACCTTCAAGCATCTCAGCCTTTGCAGTCATTTCTTTGGCGGTATGTTCAAGAGCTTGTTCTCGCATTTTCTTTTTAATTCGGAATCTAGCCGACGCAGCAGTATTACGCCTGCGTTTATCTTCTTCGGCGGCGATTTTCGCTGCAGATTCTGGATCATTTGTTTTATTATTTTCTTCGGTATTATCATCTTTTTTATCCACACTTGATGCGGCAGATGTGGTGTTTGTGGCAGAAGCGGTAATTTTAGTATCTACTTTTTCTTCATCCTTATTGTCGTCATCTGACTTTATGGAAGATTTTGCAGATTTCGACGATTTCGATGATGATTTCGATGAAGCGTCATTGTTGTTGCTATTGGAACGAGGAGAATCGGAAGCAGCAACTACGACTTTTTTATCGTGACGTTGTGATGATGATTTCGTAATGCCGGAATTTTTACGATTCGTTGATGTACTGGTAGTAATCGGTGGAGCAGGTGCAATTTTTTGTTCAGTAGTAATGGGCGATGGTTGTTTAGGCAAGATCATCTGATTACCAGTTCTAGTGGGAGTCTTATTCTTGGTGTTAATGCCGCTATTACTATTATTATTGTTGTTGTTGTTATTATTATTATTATTATTATTATTATTATTATTATTATTATTATTATTATTAGTATTAGTATTATTATTAGTAGTAGTAGTAGTAGTAGTATTATTGTTAGTATTATTATTGTCATTGTTGTTATTATTGTTATTAGTCAATAAAGTAACCGATGATGGTGGTATAGGAGCAGGATAAAAGGGATAATCCTCGTGTGAGAGCATATCAGCAGACGAATTATTATTGTTATTAATAGTAGTGGTATTATTATTGGGTGATGGTGTCATCGCTACTAATGATTGCAAATGAGCAGTAACAACGGGATTGGTAGTTGTAAATGTGAAATATTGGGGCACACTAGGAGAAAACACTTGTGGTAGATGAGGCAAAAGTTCAAACTCTTGGAAACCAGCAGTAGCGGTACCCGGCACTCCAGCACTCGCATTAACTCCCACCACGTTATTATTAACCACGTCATTTTTAAGCTTAGCGACTTCCGGGGAAACATCAAAATCGTCGTCCAGTAAGCCCATACCAGGCGGCACGTCAAATGTGAATTGTTTGTTTCCCCATAATTCCAGTTCTGCCGCCAACTCTTCTTGTGTCAACTCTACTGGAGATGGGTCCAGAGACACCAAGTTTAGGTGTGAGATATTGTATGGAGCGAAGACACTATAGTTATTATTATGTAAAGACATGTTTTTTTTTTTTCGTTAGTTCAGTTTTAATAATTAACGAGGACAAGAACGAGGCCTCTTCCAAAGTATAAAAAAAAGTGAATTATTTATTATTTTTCAAATTAAAAAATTGTGTTAACGATGTTAATGGCGGACAAAAAAATGATTGCTCTGTAATGGTGACCATTATCTTGGTTCCTTTTTTTTGTGTTTCGTCATCATCTGATTAGTAAGCATGTCTACATAAATTTTTGTTCATCCTCCGCTCTAACCCTAACGCTAATCCTGATTCTAACTTTAAAATAACGATAACCTTAATGTTAACATTAACTTCAGAATTTTGCCGGGATCGACGTAACCGATAACACTAACCAGGGTTGTCATTGGGCAAATTTTAATACACACAAACACGAACAAAAAATTTCAATCCAAAAAAATGTTCTTGACTCGCATAAAACATATTTTTTCTCAGCCGTTTTTTCAACGCGCGATTTCTTCGCCGCCTTTTGCTACAATATTTGGTGATTTAGTAGCAAACGGAGGCAAGTATTATTTTTTTACTGGCGATTTTATTTTTATTTTTATTTTACATAATAATAATATTAAAATTATATAATATTATTACATTAGATAATAAATTAATCAATTAATATCAATTCTATATCATATTTAAACAGAAAAATAATTTATTTTTTAATATTTATTTTTCTATAGTGAAACAAATATCAAATACCACAATCTCTTCAACAAAGACGCGTCCCCATACCTTTAATATCAATAACAGTAATACAACGCTAATTACTCGTTATTATGCTAGTGAGTCACAAAACACCGATAAACCAAAGAAAAAGGAAATTAGGGCGAGAAGAGCATTATTTTATGGTATATATTTTTTGGATATTTCTCTTTGCACCACTTTTTTATTTTTTATTTATTGTTTTATTATTTATTTCTAAAATAGTACCAGGAAGCGAAGAACGAAAGATTAGTCGGTCGAGAACAACACCAGCCGACTGTATAGTTTATGATCTAGAGGATGGTGTTGCGTTTAATAGAAAAGGAATTGCAAGGGAAATGGTATTTGATACTTTAGAGGTGTGTATAAATTAAATTAAATGAAATGAAATGAAATGAAATTATTTAATTATCTGAATTATTTAAAGGCTTCTGTACCAGAATTATCAGAAAAAGCAGTTAGAATTAATGCTGTTGGTTCAGGTACTTCTTTATTATTGATTTGATTTTGGATTATAAATCATTTATTTAATTACATTTAAAAAATTGTAGGGCTTGATTTAGATGACTTGAATGTAGTTGTAGGTTAAATAATTTATTTTCAAATTTTCTCTTTTTATTCTATTATTTTTCTCAATAATATTTGCCATTAATTTGTGATGATGATAATAATTATAATGATTATAAGCTTCGATCAAGCCGTCTACAAGCAATAGTAATTCCTAAAGTACAAACGCCCAAAGATATTCAGTTTGTGAGTCGAATGATTGATTCGGTAGCTACGGATACAACGTAAGAAATCAACTAAAGTTGAACCTCCATATAGTCACCTCCCATATAATCACAAAATCAATATAGTCACATTTTTTCAGTTCCCAACTTATTATGAAGCATAAGAAATTTGACCTCCATATAGTCACAACCTCTTTATAATCACAGTTTTTCATATCCCGAGAGTGTGATTATAGGGTGGTCAGACTGTACTATCATTTCAAAATAATGAGACATACATAATAAAATATAATTTTCTGTCATATAGGAAATCTGCTATTCGTCTGATCGCATCGATTGAAAGTGCACTAGGAATAATGAATATCAAAGAAATTGCTACGTCTGATCCTCGACTGGATGCTTTAATAGTGAGAAATTTTTTATTGTTTTAATATTGATTTAGTTAGATTGTTTTTCTTATCTTTTGGTTATAGTTTGCAGCTGAAGATTATTGTGCAGATCTAGGTGAATACTTGATGTTTCTTTTAGTTCGTTTTGGAAATTATTGATTTTTATTTTTATTGGGTGTCGTTAGGGTTAATTCGTACTTCGTCACGGAAAGAGGTTTCGTATAGTGAATAATCTATTCTTAATTATCATATCATCTTGTCTGCTAAACTTTTATTAATTTCATTCTTTTATATTGTGATGTCAGCTTGCATATGCACGTCATGTCATAGTGACGGCTGCATCTGCGTACGATTTACAAGCAATAGATCTGGTATTTTCTAATAAAATCCATTTCAATCGATCCAGTCTAATCCATTCCAATATAATCCAACTTGATATCGAATTAACTATATCTAGTTTCGTTTTTATCGAAACTAATTCTAATAAATATTGTAAATTCTTACTTGTATAACTCAGGTTTGTCTCGATTATAATGATGACACAATCTTAACGGAGGAATGTCGGGAAGGGAGAGAAATGGGGTTTGTTGGAAAGGTAAATAGATTGTTAGATTGATCATTAAATTTATAGATAATGAATATCGAACAATCGGATTTCTTAATTTTTTGGTATTTGCGTAATAATATTAGCAAGCTATTCATCCACGTCAAGTTGATATAATACAACAAACATTTTTACCGGACGATAAAGGTTTTTTCTAGTGTGTTCTGTTTTTTTGTCTTTTTTCATGACAAGATGAATTTGATTCAATTAATTAAAAATAAATAATAGATATCAGCCGGGCAGCACGAATCATTCAAGGATTCAAACATCACACCGATAAAGGAATCGGTACATTCAGTCTAGACGGGAAAATGTAATCTTATATTTTTCAATCTAGTATATTTTTCTTCTTCGTTATACTAAGATTATTTTATTTAGGATTGATCTTCCAATGCTAAAATGGGCCGAAAAAATTATTGCACGCGCTAAAGCTGGAGGAGTGACTATACCTACTCCACCACCAATTGAAAATGATGTAAAAAAATAAGAGGGATGAAATTAATAATATACTAACAACGCTAATACGAATGACAACTAGCAATTAGTTGATATCATACCATAGTCATAATGATAGTGGTAGTTTTCTCGTCTGAGAATGCAGAAGTTAAGGTGTTAGGGTGCTGACATCTCTTATGTAATATCCATTTGACACATATCTGGCAATCCCTAAAACATTACGTAATAAATATCAGTACCTTATCTGAAAATAGTTAACATTAATTACGTTTTTAATTTGGATAACAGATTGGTCTACTAATCCTTCAGTTTTTGAGACCATATTTCAAATCCACCATAATTATGATTACCATATTTGGTAAAATTTTGAATGTGTAATGATTCATTTGACATTGGAAAAGGCAATAATAATTTCTAGTTAGTGATTGGTTGGTTAAATTTAGAACAACAAAAATTATATTAGTTTCTTTAAGAGCGAGTTAGTCTATCATTTAAAGTAGTATTTATAACTACAGAAAATGTTCAATGGTTACACATATATATTGCGAATCATTTTAATATAGAGAACAAATTTTATCAAGAAATAGAAATGACACATCTAATAAAATTGGGCAAATTCTATTCCTAATAGCAAGATGAGAGAGCTTTGAAGAAAAGAATTGCACAATTACAATCATCAGGTTGGAAAACTACAGAATGAATTGCAACGATCACAAAAAATTATTTTACAACTTTATTATTCCACGCCCTTTTACTCGGCGACCAAAAAATAATCGCCACCACACCCTTTTACTCACTCGGCGACCAAAAAATAATGTTCATCGATCTCATTTTATTGATAACCCACGCCCTTTTAGAGCGAGAAAAAAAATAAAAACACGACTAGAATACTAGTCGATACATTAATGGTCGGACAACAGGATACATAATAGTGGGACCGAAAGGTCTCCTACAACAGGATAATAGTGTGACCGAAAGGTCTCCTACAACAAGATACATAATAATGGGGACCTTTCGGTCTCCCAATATAATCATGGATCAGTTTATTATAGATCCTGTTTATCATATATTCTGTCACCACAGGATACTATTACTACAGGATACTATTACTACTAGTAACTATACCATTTTCCGTTCACGTTCATCTTCCATTGCCACCTAATCTTGGCTAGTTTCGAGTTCGAGTTATGGACGATGAATTTTGCGCTGCTTTGAGCTCGAGTTGAATTCGGTGAATTCGATGATTTGATTTGCAATTTCGTCGAGAGGTCTTGAAATGTCTACTAAAGCTAAAAATAAGTAGCATTTTCTTGCATTACTAGTGATGTAGTGCGGTATATCTAAAAAAATAAATAAATAAATTGATTAAACTTTTCATAGCAATAGTTTAATATTTATTAGATTAACGAATTAAAACTTTGGAAAGAAATTCAGCGCCTGATTTCTCTTTCATGTGACCATATTAAAAAATCAAATGATCGATCAAGATAAAAATTATCTTTATCGTGTATATTTGCGTGAGAAATAGGTGTGTAGGTGAGAACATATTTAATAAGCAAACACAACAGTATTATTGTGGTAGCTATTTTGTGAAAGGGTTACTTTGTCAGTGTCTTTCGAAGACACTGGCAAGCTACTGGGAATAAATCAATTTTTATTTGGCATACTGTCAGTGCCTTTTCGTAGACTACTTCGGAACACTGACAGGACTACTGATGCCTTTCGCAGGTCACCTATTCCCGAATGGGCGATGTGTGAAGACATTGGTAGCTTAGTTAGTATACTGTCGGTGCAAAACACTGGTGCCTTTCGCAGGTCACCTATTCCCGAATGGGTGATGTGTGAAGACATCGGTAG
>CAJVPL010000887.1:0-18738 GCA_910591945.1 Ambispora gerdemannii | reverse complement strand
TGGAACTAGAGAAATTAGCCATGAAAATGAATGGAATTAATTTGTAGTTAATATTAAATCAATAAAGATTATAAGACCCGGGTACTTTATAATATATGACATTTGAATTTGAGAATAATACCTGGATATTAATATTAGGGGATACTTTACATGGGGGGGTACTAATGGCAGTGCTCTATGGTACTAGAAAATCTGGTTGATTAACTATCAAATAATATATATAACAATTAATAATATTAAGATTCATCTTTTTTTCTTGTACAAAGTGCACTTTAATATTATTATATTTTGTCATAATTTTCTTTTATAAAGAACTTATTGAATTTCTTTAGATTAATTATATTAATATTTGATCTTGTCTTTTTATTATAAACAAAATAATTATTTTTAATAATCATTAATTAATAATGATTATTTATATTATATCTCATATTTTTGAAATGAATTTTTCTGAACTAAGATTTATTTTTGAAGTCACAAGAGCATTTTTAGCAAAAAATATATGAAAAGTGATATATCTATATATTCTGAATGTGTTTGTTCAAAAATATTTATTGTTTATTTAATCTAATCAAGAAGTTTTTAGTATTCTAAAAGTCATTATAATTTGTATTCAATATCATTATTATACATATCATTTCTTGATTATTTTTAAATAGTTCTATTATTTTTGTTAAAAAGTTACTGATATATATATATCAAGATCTAATTTTTTTTTATAATGATTATTCTCTCTTTGAATTCTATATAATATATAATTTATTATAAGTATAAAAAATAATTTCATCATGAATTATCCAAATATATTTTTTTTCATCATTATTTAATTGTGAAAAAGTTCTTATTCTGCAATCTTCATCAAGTCACTTAGACAAAAATTAATTAAATTTAGCAATTTCTTAAAGAAAAACTTAATAATAAATAACTATATCTAATTATTTATATTCATTTATATAAATAATCTTTTTATAATATTGATAGCAAAATTCAAGTTTTACATACATTAATAAATAGTTCAAATAAAAATATATTGAATAAATTCAGTATTTAATCAAGAAAGAATATGTTGTTTAAAATAATTTTTAATTATTATTAAATATATATTAAACTTTTGAGAATATAAACAAGTAACAAATTCAAGATAAATAAACTTATTGTAAAGTAGACTTTTAGAGAAAATCTTTCTTAAAGATTTTGTATTGATTTTTCTAATTTGAAATATATTAATTTTTTTAGAAAAAATAAAAAAATTGAATATATCTTTAATACATATATTTATTCATTTTTGAATACAAATTACAAGTTATAATTCATTATTAACAACTTTTGCAACTAATTTTATAATCTCTATTTTCTTTTTATTATTAAGTATTAATTGAAAAAAAATATAAACCTGTTATATAATGAGCTTTTTTGATGTTTAAAAATAGCTTTTTTTGCATTATATTTTTGATAAACTCAACTATTTTGAAGATATTTTCAGTTGCATCATTATCATTATCATTTTTATTTATATGATTTTGATTTTGAAAGTTATTAATTGCTAATAATTAATTATTTGTAAAGATAGTAATACAAAAAATTGTGTAATTTTTAAAGATCCTATTGCAAATTTCTTTAATATTTTATTTTTTCTTTGTTGTGTTCATTTAGAATTTCCAGGATAAATAACTAAATGCCACTTTTTCAAAACTTATTGCTGAAGCTACAAAAAGATAATTAATAGTTAAATTTACATTTTCTTTATCCAACTCATTATCATCCTCTTGGAAATCATTATTTGAACTAATTGAATTGAAATTATCATTTTCATACTTTTCACTTGAGCCAAGTAAAACAAGAATATTACTATCATTAGAACTTTCTTATGAAATTAATCAAGTTAATTATTTATTTTTTTGCATTTTAATTCCAAATAAAATAATTTATAATTATTGTTTTAGTATCAACTGAATGAAATGAGTTAAATATACTCTTTTTCTTTGTAAACTCTTCAGTTTTGACATTTTTGATATTTTGACAGAAATAATAAAAGAATTTATACATGTATTATATGATTTTGATTGGTTATATCTTATAGTTATTTAAAATATAAACACTTTTAATTGGCTACATCTTACAATTACGTGATATTTATCATACCAATTTCTCAGAGTATATATAAAATTAGATATATTTTATATATTTGAATTACTATAACATCACCAATAATGATTATACAAAAAAATCCTCTTACAGAAATGTAGTTCCATTTAAAAACTATTATTCTGTAATAGAATTTTTTTATATAATCATTATTACCAAATTTATAATATTTTTTGTAAGATAACTAAAATTATATGATTTAAGCTGTCCGATACTATATCAAAAAGCAAATGTATTAAAATTTGTTTTTATTTTAATAATAATATACTTGTAAATATGTAATTAATTTTCTCAAGTTTTCAGATTTAATAAAAATTTTATGATATGTGTAATTCATTACTGCGAACACGTTTATTTAATTTACTTTGATCGATTTACTTAAAAAAAATCGTGTTTAATTAACCATGTAGCGAAATAGTAAAAACAGATTTTTTGCAACTCAAATACATTATGCATTGATCATCATACTAACCAAGTTCGGCGGTGTGTACATAGATGTACACTATCTCCCGGTACAAATTAAGTAAAACGTTATTTGGTTTCGAATTTCATCGTGCGCTTACTCTTATGTATTACAATAATAAGGAATTTTTCCGGGTCCCTGCCTAAACCCTAATCATAAATAAATTTTTTTAACGTTAACGTTAAGATTATACAATATCGATATCGATTTGGTAAAGAGTTGTTTTTATTTATATCTTGTTATTTCGACTATATATTCTGGTAGAGCATTCTTCTAAACTGCGTATATTAATTGATATTGATATATAACACTTAACATTAAGCAAGAGTAAAAGGAAAAAGATTAGAAGTTATAAAACAGGTTTTCAAAACAAAAAAAAAACGAGGCTACCAGAAAAATAACTACAATAAGGATGTAATATATCTTTAATTGTATCCAACTGAAAAAAAAATGCACGTGCGAAAACTTGGTGGACGCGCGTTATAATTTTTAGCTATTTTCGCAAGAATTCAAATTCAAGCAATTAATAATCATAATGATTGTAATTTGAATTAATAAAAAATAATTTACATGTTTTTATCGATCAAAACGAAGTCATCATTTACTGTTGATGGCCTAAAAACCGGAATCCTCGGCGAACGAGCAATAATTATGGGCTCATCAGGAGATGACGAAGACCCAGTATTACTACGGCTAGTGCCGGAAGACGAAGGATTATAATGAATCGGACGGCCTCTGTTGTTTCTTACCGTAATAGGAGAAAAAGGGAAACTCCTGAATATATAAATAATGATGTTTGTCAAATAATAATGAAATCAATACCTGTCAATTTCAACATCATTATCACGAACGCTCGGTTCAGTAACGGCACTTGGTTGTACCCCAAGCACCGCACCACCAACAAATTGACCAGAAATCGGAATCTGTCCAGTTGGAAGGGTTGACATCGGAACAATCACATATTGGTATCCAGGAGGCAAAAATGATAATTGCTTTTGTTGTTGTTGTTGTGGTTGAACAAACAACGATGCCATTTGTTGGTATTGTTGTAAAAGAAATTTACGTGCACAAGTCCTGCTACAATACTCATGGACGCGTCCGCTCAATTCCACGCAAACCGGTTTGTTGCATCCTTGAACTTTACAAAGATCGTTTGAGGTATGCGTTTGTTGTTGGGGATTGAATGATGTATCGCTGTGTCTTAGTGGTGCAAAAGGAGCACGAGAACCAGAGAAAAGGTTTGTGTGGTGGGAGTACGGTGGAGGTGAAGAAAATAGACTACCATGATAACGATTGGCACAAGTCTTTGAGCAAAAAGGGCGTGCGTTGCCAAGTGGGTCAACGTAGATTGGTTTATTGCAGCCAAAAGTTTTGCAAGTTGTTTGATTAGGCAGCGCTGTATTTGTTTGTTAGTAGCAATTATTTCAAAATTAGAAAATATGATTAGTTCAAATTAAATCATTATTTTACCTCTGCACATCTTAATGGGAGGGAATAAAAGAAGAGAAATTATCTAAAATATAAAAATATTGCTTGCTTCCTCTATATATTGGTTTTCCCACCAACAATCAACTAGTATGATATGTTTGATTAAGCGATTGATTATGATTGAACATATGATGTCTAATTAATCATAGCCCATCTATTAAAATCGTATACCTATTGTTGAATAATTGCAGTTATGGCTCGCTTTAGTGTAATAAAAGAATGTTATATTGTATTGTATTGTATTATGCAAGCTTAAAAGCTCAGTAATTTCATTAACTCAGAAGAGTCTTGTGTGCATCTTATTACCATTTAGTATTATTATAAAAAGATCGAAATTTTGAATACATAATAATGATGCCCACGGATACACAACACTATCTCCGAAAAGTTTTGTTGTTTGTCACTTATAAAAGAAAGAGATATCCAATAAAACAACAATTCCATTCGTTCATCCTTATAAAACACCGAGTTCTACTTATCGATCCAAGTTATGTCGTGTTAAAAAGAGATTATTCATTTCGATCAAAAAATATTCGCGCATTAACAAAATTATCGTCATGACAAAAAAAAACGTAAAAATCTCGTGGATTGAAAAGCTCTACCCGGTCGCGAGAGCACAAGTGACCAGGTCAATTGGGACGGTGTTTACCCTCTACATTCAAAGGCCGTTGCTTTAGAAAACATAAGATCGGTCTCAATACTACTCTTTCAACTGATATTCTCTAAGTGTGCCATTCCAAACAAATTAATTGAAAGGCTTCGTTAAAGTGGATTTTACTGTGTAAAAAAAGAAAATTCCATTTTCATAGTCATAGTCATAGCCATAGCCATAGTCATATTCATAGAAAAAAACTACTTTATCGTTATCCTATCTACAGAAAATGGAACTAATTTCGAAAGCTCTTGATTCGAAATTTTGTTCGGGATGGTTGCGAAATGAGAAAAATTAGGAGCAATTTTCGCCCAGCCTCTCGCGGTCAGTTGATGTCGTATTCAAATTTAGCACTCGAGAACGCATGGTCATGTCCGCGCATTTTTAACTGTTTTGAGAAATCCATTTGTATTTTAGTGTTAGGATAAAAAATCTATGATAACCATTCAAAAGGGTTTTTTGGCTAGACCATTTTACAATTGCCTAAATAATTCGATATATATCGATACCAAATAATCGTTAGAATTGAAAATACTTAGCATCGTCAAGGGATCGAAGTGAGCGCCGAAATATTGTTACAAAACTGGTTTTCCCTTTAATTTAACTTTTTATCTAATCTCGCGTTTTTCTGTGCATGAATAAAAATTCGATCTTGTCTCCATGAAATGGAATCAAGCAATCAAGCCCGTGAGTATGGAATAAATGAATGACGTTTAGATTACCAAATAAATCGTAATCAATATCATTCAATACACATGCAAAAGAAGAAAGAACTATCAATTAAATTTTCCAATATACTGTATTGGCATACACAAATATCATTATTCATTGCTATTTATGGCACAAATAAAAAAATGTGCATTTACGGCAAGAAAACCATTCACTCCAACAACCCCACGCTCACTCATAAAATTAAAAATTTACACATGAATTCATAAGATAATCACATGACTTATATGGCATTGTATTTTTGATTGACTATTAATTTCGGCCAAATTTAAAGCTCAGATCATTATTTAAAGTAAATAAATAAAATAGTTAACTAATTCGGATAAGAATTGACGTTATATATACAGTTGTCAGTATAGTAAATAAATATATAAATATACCGTTTTCCTGTAAAGACCCATATGTGTAGTACAACGGCGTGAGAGTCACAAGGAAGACCGCCCGTTTTCTAAATATCCATTATACTTTATACTCGGATCTCCAAAGTCTATTATAATAATTTATATAATAGAAAATAAATAATAATATTATTATCTATCTATCTATCAGAATTGACACCAACAGCTAATTAACTTTTCTATACCAACTCATCCTATCAACGTACATATTTCTCTCTCTGTTCTTCTGTTGAATCGTGTGTGAATTTCATAGTTTCTTTATTAAAAGAGTTGACCTCACAATTTGCTTGCGCTTCCCACCTTCCACTTCCTTTATCAACCTGAATTAATAATAACCTGGAGCTAGTTGTCAAAAGCATTCCTCATAATAGTAGTAATAATCAATTACTGCCATTGTCACCGCTTTCGCTACCTCAACATACCGACATGTCCTTTCCCACAAATACGGAACACATGTTGAGGTATCCAGAGGTGCAGGTACAACAAGAATCACCAGAATTGCTCAACGAGCAAGAATCAAAGATGTTTACTGAATTCCTTAATTCATGGATGGTAGAGGAACCGCAAAATAGTATTGTTTTTCAGCATCCGATGGTATCTGATGTGGGTTTCGGAGGTTAGTTGTTTTCTTTGATGATGTTGGATATTTGATCTTTTCAATTCGTTAAATGATGTGAAATTTGATTGAATTGGATTGGATTAGCACATAGAGTATTTAGAAGTTAGAATGTTTATTAATTGATATTTGCATTTAATCGTAAAGTTCCTTCACCAAATATACTATCAACATCGAAGGGAGGATATCAAGCAACGACAGGGTATGGGGTTGGATTTGGTACAGGATCCCAGACCATTAACACTTCAAATGGTTATATGTATCCTATTACCTCCACTACAATGTCGAACAATAACACCTATGCTACACCAGCATCAGCTTTTCAGAATGGTGGTATACCACATCAACAACATAATCATCATTTAAATAATTCATACATAGAGACATCTTCAACGTACCCGATATCATCAATACCGGTTCAAATACATCATAACAACAACAACAACAACAACAATAATAATAATAATAACAATAATAGCAATGGTTTAATTCACGATCATCACGCTGCTAATGGTGGTGGTGGTGGTAAGCATCATCACCATCATCATCATCACCATCATGTTAATGGAAAAGGAAAAGTTGTATCGACACCATACATAAAAGCTGAACCTTCAATTCCCTCCCGAAGACAGAGATCACCATCGCTTCCATTATCAGCCAATGGTACATCATCTTCAAAACATCAATCTCCTAAACGAACAAATTCCACACGGAGAACCACCAAAAATACTATCGATAATAATAATAACAACAACAACAACAACAATAATAATAATATTGGATCAACGTCAGGTGAAAATATAATAATAGAAGAAAATTTGACGTCCACGCAAGAACATATTCAACAATCAAATATAGTAGAATCATCATCGTCAACATCGACAACAATAAACAATCAATCATCATCATCGCCTAAATTAGAAACACAGGGGGAGACTAGTAGCTCTACCGCCACTACAAACCATACTGCATCTGCATCGTCGTCAAGTAATCGTGGTGGTCGTGGAAAGAAAGGGCATGAACTATTAACAGAGGCCGAGAAAAAGGCTAATCATATTGCTTCTGAACAGAAACGAAGACAGAATATTCGTTCGGGCTTTGATCAGTTGGTGGACATAGTGCCAACGTTGAGTCAATGCCATCGGAGTGAAGCGTTGATTTTACAAAAATGTATGTAATTATAAAAAACTGGAGTTTATTAACTTACCTGCACCATTATTGATATACGACCTTTTGTGTGAATTTATACGCTTAGCTGTCGAATACATTCAACAATTGTTAATTCAAAAAAGCGAACTGAAAGAACGGGTAAAGTCTTTACAGGCCACACTGGGAGATGCGTGAGTAGAAAAAAACTGCAATTTGATGGTATTACTGTGATTTTGAAATCTTTTCTTAACAATTATATTTTTTTTTTCATGACAGACCCGAACATTTAGAAGACTCGGTAATTTATTTAATATCTGTTTATGATTTTCCAAAGATGTTATTATTTACTTACCAAATTTTTATGCTAAATAGTCTTCAGAAGGAGAACTTGACCTTATATTCTGAAAAAGAGCTATGGGAAAAACGAACTCTAATCATTTCTTCGTATATATATATACACCGTTACTTTTTTATTACTTTGAGAAACAATATTGACATCATCGCCGTCGCAATTGACATACGTCACTTCAACCTACTTCATACATACATAATTACTATTATACTACTTACTCCATGTCGTCATCACCGTTATTCTAAAAATTTCATTTTCTCTATGATTGATCCCTTTACATATATACATCCCTCACCTACAACCTATATGATCGCTTCCATAAACCACGTCACATTTTATTGTATTATAATAATAATAATAATAATAATAATCATAATCAGTAGTAATGGTATTAGTAATAGTATAACACTAATAATGTTAATAATAATTTTATAAGATTTTTCTATTCGAAATCGTAAATTAATAATATAATATTTTTTACACGTTGGATAAGACTACTACACTGTAGGACTTGCAAATAATAATAAATAGAGATTTTAATGGCTAGGGTTTTTATATTCTTCGTAATCATATTCATCATTTTCATGTGTTTATAGAGAACTTTGTATTAGTCAAGTGTTACGTGGTTTATGGAAACAGATAACTTTTAGCACATTTAGTAACCCAATAACACACATACTTTTTTGTTAATCAATCCTTGAGATAATATTTTTTGATTTCTACGTTTTTAATATTTTTCCTTAATTCTCCTTCGTTCTTGTTCTTAAATTCGTTTGTTCTGTTTGAATTTTTTGAGATACTAATCAATCACAAGTAATAGCGTACTGGGATCGAATCCTTCCACGATTTGTTTGGGGCGACAAAAAAAAAAAACTAAATTATACACGCGTATTCTGTTAAAAGGCGCGTGTATCGCATCTTTTATATTTTAATTATATTCCATGTCATAGAAGCATTAGTAGAAAGTAGTGCTACAAACAAAAATCTCGTTAATTATTAATTCCCGAAATTCACATATAAAATTCACATTTACTCGTACACAAATATTCGATATAATCACCATCATAGTCGTCATCGTATTATGTCATGTTGTCTTTTTAGTCATGCTTCAAATAGCATTGCATTGCATATATTTTTTAATCGCTCCACGTGCTAATATTAATTTTGGCTACAACTTTATTATGTCGATCACTTAACAAAAAAATGCCACGACTTTGTGTCGTATGTAAAGAAGAACGCGCAAGCGTAAAACGTCCAAAAACAGGAGAACAACTATGCAGAAACTGCTTCTATCATGTATTTGAGATAGAAGTTCACTGCACCATCACAGACAACAAGCTTTTCAAGAGTGGTGATAGGGTTGCTATTGCCGCGTCTGGTGGGAAAGGTTACTATTATGAATTTTTATTTTTTGAGTGCGAATGAGCTGTTGCATTTTCTATTTTATTTTGTCCTTTTCGTGAATTTTTATCCCATCTTAATTATTACCTGGATATTCAATTTACGTGTAATAATAATAATAATAATAATAATAATAATAATAATAATAATAATAATAATAATAGATTCGACAGTGCTGGCTCATATCATGAAAACACTTAATGATCGATACAATTACGGGCTTGATCTTTTTCTTTTGTCCGTCGATGAAGGAATAACTGGATACCGGGATGATTCATTAGAGGTATGGTTATTTTTTAATTTACCCAGTAAAGTTATCATTCGATTCATTTAGATACAAATTATAATCCCTGACACACGATTCAAAATCAATACTGATCTGATTAATAGACGGTAAAACGAAATCAACAACAATACAATCTTCCGCTGAAAATTGTCTCGTATGGCGAGTTGTATGGTTGGACAATGGATGAAATAGTGAAAGAGGTTGGGCTAAAGAATAATTGTATGTTATGCTGTTGTCATTTTTCAAATAGATGTAAATGTGTTATTCACGTAGAATAATTGATAATGAAAAATTCGCCAAATCACCAATTAGGTACCTTTTGTGGAGTATTTCGACGTCAAGCACTTGATCGTGGTGCAGTGATGCTCAATACAGATCATATAGTCACAGGACATAATGCGGATGATATCGCCGAGACAGTGTTGATGAATAGTGAGCTTTTTTTGAAAGACAAAATCTACTCTTTATATATGTGTGCTCGGGAGAGCTATTCTATAGAGAAGCAAAGTTTATTGATCTTGGTTTTTAATAGTACTGAGGGGAGATATCGCACGACTTGAACGATGCACCGAAATCTGCACAACTGGTGATGGCCGAATACGACGGTCGAAACCTTTTAAATATGCGTATGAGAAGGAAATTGTCATGTACGTTGTTTTGTCGAATGATTACTATCATTCACTATTAGTAATAATAGTATTTGTTAAAAATAATTGGGTGGGAAAATTATTAGGTACGCATACTTCAAAAAACTTGACTATTTCTCTACCGAATGTGTGTACTCGCCAAACTCATATCGTGGACACGCGCGAACGTTCTTGAAGGATTTGGAGGCGATACGGCCTAGTGCTATTATAGGTATTATGTTATGTTATTAATGATTCTTTATGGCAAAATTAAAATTTTTATATTGATTTAATTTTGTGCTTCGACGGTGAAGATATAATATATTCAGGTGAAGCATTCCAAATCAAACAAGAGGTAAAACTCCCGACACAAGGCGTGTGTAGTCGATGTGGGTACATGTCGAGTAATGAGTTGTGTAAAGCGTGTGTTTTGTTGGAAGGGTTGAATCGTGGCTTGCCGAGGTAATTCAGTTTATTTATCAATGATAATACTTAGTTTGAATTTTTTATTGACAAAATTTTTCTTTTTAAGACTGGGAATCGGGAAAACTAATCGACTGGTATTTAGTGCTTTTACCAACAAAATGTTATTGACTCGCATATAAATTATATTTACTCTTTTTTTGATACTTAATCAAAATTAACAATAGCGTAAAATTCATGGTGAAATGCCTGAAAACACTGCAACGATGTTACACTTCAGTCAGCTACAGATTGACGGGGAGAACGGGAAGAGCGAATCAGATGAAGGTAAAAAGCGGAGGTGATATTGATTGTGGTGGCATTATGACGCTGATATATACAATTTGAGAGGTTGGTTCAAATGGTTAATTTTGTTTACAGTTTGTGTTATTTATTTTCAGCATACCAAATTTTGTTTTTTTCTCTTTGAAAAATTAAATCTGTAAACGAAAACTGTACAATGCAAAATATGTCTCATTTTTAGCCTACATTATGTTGATTAGCGTTACGGTATTAAAAAAATTCACGCTCATGTGAGCGTGATGTGAAAAAATCTGACTTGAAGCACTAATAAAAAATCATGGGAAGGCAATTTTACAAATTTCAGCCTCAGTTCTAAGCTTAATCCCAAACGACTAAATAGCCTTTAATGTTAGTTTAAAACGTGTCACATGAGCGCGAATTTTTGTTGGCGACGCCGGTAAAAAACAAATCCGACACAAGCAAACGAAAAATATGAAAATATGAAAAATACGGGTAAATCTTACTTGGAGCTCTAGTCCGGGGTGAGGGAGGGATTTATTTACTTTTAATATTTGCCGGCACACATACCGATACAATTTGTAATTTCTCAGAAAAAAAATTAACCAATTAAATTGTTGTTATAATTGAGGAAGCAAGTTATAATAAAAAATCGATGATCGCATTTTAGCTCCCAAATTTCACCCAATCATCTATTACCGTTATTGAGCGATCCAGAAATGAACAGGGCTTATAATTACGCCTTGCACTTCTGATCGTGGTTTATTAAGTGAATAAAGAATGAGTCATCACGAAAATTTCGGATCTTAACGTTAAACTTGTTTTGATAACTAATCTCGCAAATGTCACGAGACACGCAAGCAGATCAATTTCAATTTGATAGATGTTGTGTGTCATTCTATAAACTAATAACTCTAAGTATCCGGTATGACATGTAAAACATTTCTTTGGTTCTCTAGATTTGAGATTTTTTTTATTTCCTGGCAACTAGAACGCGAGATTTAGGAGTCTTTGTAATAAATCAGCCTTTTCTTTTTATGTGAGAACTGTTTCCACATATGCAACACAAAAATAAATAGACCTTATATATTATATTAAAATTTTCGAAAGCGATCGTGTTTTTCGTTCTCTTCACATTACTTGAGGGTTTTCTCTTTAAATTACTTTGCTCCTTACCTCCTTAAATAAATGCCTATTTTTTACACAATCCCTTCTTTCCATACTTGAAACAACAACAACAACAACAACAACACGCACTTTCATTTAAATTACCGTTTTCTCGCGCGTATTTCAGTAGTAAAGCGCGAGAGACAGAATTTTCAAAGAACTAACAAAAAATGGCGTTCAACTTCAGCTGGCCGTCGTTCAGTCCAGAGTTTATTGAACAATCGAGACAGTTGTTAAATACTGCCCTGAATAAAAGTAATAAACCGGCTAATATTGTTGATCATATTGTCGTAAAGGAACTGAATATGGGCACACAGGTGAGGGAGAGAGAGCGAGGAGCGTCCCATTTGGTGATATTGGTGTATTTTTTTTTCCTCATTGACTCTTTTTGTATCTTGTATGAAAATATATAACAGGCACCAGAATTAGAAATTCTTGAAATTGGAGAATTAGCTCTTGACAAGTTTCGAGGCATATTCAAATTAACCTATAGCGGAGATGCTTATTTAGTGTTACAGACCAAAGTTCAGGTACTATATTACTTTTGTTGTCATTTTAATGAAAAATAGTGATTTTAATAATAATGAATTTATATATATTGAGGTAGGCTAATCCAATGAATAATAACAAAATAGAATCCACATCATCATACACGCGTCGTGGTATTCTAGCGGCAGATCAACCATTGGTGGTGCCGATGCTTTTACGACTGAGTAATTTGAAGCTGAGAGGAATCGTCGTGTTAGTGGTTAGCAAACAAAAGGGAATCACGCTAGTTTTCAAAAATGATCCATTGGAAAGAGTCGATGTTTCGTCGACTTTTGATAGCGTGACTAGTGTACAACGGTTTCTGCAGACGGAAATCGAAAAGAGGCTTCGAATAATGTTTCAGGAGGATTTACCATCGATAGTTCATCAATTATCATTACAGAAATGGTTGAATAATGATAGGAAAAATAATAACTGCAACAATAATAAGAAGACTTTAGAAAAATCTAATTCACCTTCTAGATCCTCATTTACTACATCAGCATCTTCGGAACAACGAGGCCCATTTATTGATCACCACACCAATGTCTTTAATGACTACTTTACAGAAAGTCCTGTTCTTCCACATGAGACAATGTCAATGCCTGAACTTGGTGGTGGTAATGGATATTTTTCTCCATTATCAACACCCAGTTCTGACTTATCAGTAAACACATCTCCCGATTCATCCTTTTACGCGGAAGATGGATATTCGATGATGGGTGGAGATCTTGAATCACTTGACGGATTTTCCGCGTACTCGACTTACTCCAATTTCGGTGAACTATTTGATAAGGAGAAAGGACTAAAAGCGATATCCCAAAAATATAAAGGTGATCAGTTGCTGGATTCAAGTCGGCCGCGTGTACTTCATCGTCAAGGATTAGCAGCGACTGCTGGAAAACCACTACAACAACGAAGAGGCTCATTACCTACTTGGCTCCCTTCCTCTCATAATCTACCATCACTTCATGATAACAATAATCACTATTATTATTATCAACATCATCATCCCCCTTCACATCTTACTCCTCCCCCTCATAATCAACAAAATCAACAAAATCAACAGAATCAACAAAATCAACACAAAACTTCACAACAACAGCAACAACAAGAATTTGTTTTACAGCCGTCAGAAACCTCAGTTGCTGCTCAACTTGCAACCTTAATGAATTCCAATCACACAATCTCGCCGTACACTCGCACATTACAACATCTCACCTTTCGATCTTATCCACATCCAATCAACAAAAAACCGGCAAATAAACGTGCAAGGTCGGGGGTGAAACGTAATGTGTTGAAATTTCCTGGATTAATCTCAAATGGATTTGGACATTATGATGATACTAATAATAATATTATTATTAATGACAAGATCAATAATATCAATATTAATAACAATAATGTTCTTGTTGTCAATGCTGACGATATCGATGAAAAGCTGTGATTGCAAAAAATATATGGCATACTTTTTTTTGTAATATTATTTTATTCTTTGTTAATTTTATATTAGATTATTATTATCTATTAACGAAGTTTGTTAATTTACTACAAACCTATCTAAAGTTACACCATGTAAATTACTCCTCTCTTCATTAATATTACTAAGAAGAATAATAATACATCATGATTTTTAGCAATATATTAAAAAAACCCTAAATCTGCTATCACTACGATTAATAAAAACACCAAAGATAAATAAATATGATAAATTTTATTTTCCGAGTTTTTTTCGATCTCATGCATTGATTATCTTCAAGATTTTCCCTCTGTCTATCAAGTGCAGAGAGCTCGTGCATCATTGCTGTTTGTAATGCCACATGTATATCGATATGTATAACTTTATGTTTGTGTTCACATCAGTCACCGATGTCCTAAATAAGATTTCGGTGAAGTGAGTATAATGTGAGTATAATGTATGCTATACATATATATATCGATATGTATTTATTTTAAAAAAGTTGTGTGACTGTATAGAACTATGACTGTAGCACGTAAAATTAGTATTTTTACAACGAATTATGTGAAGCAAATTCGGGCCGACATTACTCTTCTGCCCCTCCATAGTGATTAAATATAGATTAATTAGTGCTTCATCTAAATTGTATTGAGAAACATATTGAATTATATTAACAGAAAAGACAATAAATTCTCCTTGCCATTCATCCGATTCCATATGCAAAAGAAACCCAGTATGTTTATCGGAATTATTAATCAATGAACTTCTACACCAGCATTACCCCTCCTCCCACAATTAACTAATTAACCCAAAGAAAATAAATACTTTCACTTAATAAGCTTCTGGCTCCAAAGCATATCTAAAAATCAAATAAAAGATTAAATCATCAACGCTATTCAATATTCGATTTCCCGCTAACAGAAGAAAATTAATTACATCTTTACAGAAAATAAACCTTTCGGGAACCCATGTTGTGTTGATTCTTTAAGAAGCTTTAGTCCTGCTTTGCTGAATATATCTTTGAATATTTGATCGGATCTATTAATAATTTACATATAAAAAAGAGAAATAATCATCATTATAAACTTCCTTAAATTGATCAATTCATAAATGAGAAAAAGAAATAATCTTACCTAGTCACGCTATAGACTTCCTCATCAAACCTATACCCAATCATGTTAACATTCTCTTTGACACCAATAATCCCAGAATTAGGACGCAATCCCTTCTTAGCTCTCACAAAAAACGTCACCAAATCATCATCAGTCAAATGCTCAAGCACCCATTGACACCAAATCAAATCGTATTTCCCCGGGTCAGGTGAAAACTCTTGCAATCCAACACAATAAAATTCGCCCACTTTACCCGTGCCAATCTCTTGTCGTAGATACTCGTTCTGAGCGTGTTGTATGAATTTTGGGGTTTGTTCGACTAAGTCGACACGGTCGAACACTTTTGTGAGCAGGTTTTTTGTGAGGCGACCAATCCCGGCACCACAGTCACACGCGTATTTTGTCGTGATGCGTGGTGGGACCGTTAGTACATTCCGGGTACCGCGTTTGCCGCGTGTAAACTCTGAAAGGAAGAGTTCGGAAGTTTTGATGTCTAGGTTTGATATGGAGCCGAAGCCACCTAACATCCCATCAATACTTGCGGGTTTTTCTGACCAGAATCCTGTGAATTTCGCAGGATATTTCCTTTTAACATGTTTACGAAAAGTATAAACGTAAATTAGATAATTAACATGCCTAATGCTTCTGAATACCAGCCTTCATTTTTGAACTCTGATAAATCCTTGTTCTTAAGGTAAAAATTAGGTATCAATAGTGAAGAAACGAAACGTGAAAATGCAAGTAAAAGAATAATACCGCGTCTGTCATTTCTCAAAAATTATAAAGAGACTAGAGTACATGATCGATATTTTCATCAAAATATCTGATACTGTTTTAATTTACTTCTACGTATAAATAAATCGAGGGATAAAATTAAATGGTTTTTTTTAACGATCAACTGATTTTTTCACCCTCCTCCTCCACCAATTGAAACCCTTCAAGGAACCATTTATTGATTTCTTCCACTTCATCTTGAGATCGTTCTTTTTTCTTTTCATCATCACCATCATTATCATCAGAAGAGACTTCATCAAACCACACTTTCAAACCATAATTGATACACAATTCTTTTCCAGACTCGATATCGCATAATGTATAATATCTGATCACGTTCGCCTCGAAATCCTTCACGTATCCTACATTATTATTTCGTGAATGGTTAAATAGAGAACCTAAACCGATAGCTAATGCTAATTTTTTATTAACCAATGTTAATATCGTAATAAGAGCGCGTCAAATACGAATTATTGGGTCACGTGAATACCATAGCCATCTTTCCAGCGATACTATATAATAGAAAGTTATTCATATTATAGAATGACAGAATCGATTATATTAATTATAAGTATTGTGATGTATACAGTATATTGTTTTAAAATTGTATGTTTTCCATGTTCTTCATATTCGGAATGCGAAAACAAAAGAATTGGTGAGATTTCTATTAATGTACGTGACAAAATTGATGATTTTGAAAAAACACCGCGCCCTTTGTGTGGTGTCTGCCGGATTTCGAGAGGAACAGACGTCGTTAACGAGATTGACATGAGAAAAAAAGATGCCGCGTGTTCTTTCTTATTTTGAAATTTAAGAACATTGGGAATTCGATTGATTGGCACGTGATCATGAATACAAAAACAAACTACATCTATTCAATTAAGTAGTTTTACATTGCCACAGTAAACAATATGATCGAAAGTATCCTACGCCATTATGGCTCAGCCCTTTGGCCAATGTTTGAAAGCGTAGTGTCGTGGAATAATCACTATGACTCGTTTATAATGGCTCTTAGTGCCTATATCTGGATCTCTCTTCCAGTAACAGAGTCATAAGCTCTTCGCATATTCTGAAAGGCACACCAGACTTCCTTTTCAGATTAATGTGCATCTTCGAATAAGTTGTTGATTATGTGTAATAGGATTGCTATTGAGGTGTTTTGTAAGATGGAGAAATTATTACCTTGGAGAATATTATGATTTTTGCATGTGATAGCAATTTTATTGGTTAAAATTTTGGATAGAATTTTTCTAGCATTTTCGATTAGAGTAATGAATCTTGTGAGATCTAAATTACCTTTCCAATCCTTATGTTTGGGGATGAGTGTGATTATAGCGTTTTCTATTCATTTGGAATATTTGAAAGAAGGAGATAGTTGTTGAACAGCTTGAGTAGTTGTTGTTTAATTATAGTGCTAGATTTTTTAAGAAGTATGTTTTGAATACCTGATAGGCTGGATGCTTTGAAAGATGCTGAGTTATTTAGTGCATTATCGAATTTTTCTTGTGATATGAGATTTATAATGGAATTAAATGTATTGTTTAAGATATAGAATTTTGGTTGATATTGTTCTTTCCAGTCATCAAAGAGCCAATCTTTGATGTTCCTCTTTCTAGTCTATTGTTTGAAATGTTGTTTAAAAGCGTTGATAACGTTTGATAGATTCTCAATGAATCTGTTATTATGGATGACTTTGTCGATGAATATAGTTTTTAATGGCTTTTTGATAATGTTGGAAATCATGTAATCCCAATTACATGAGAAGAATTTTTGATTGTTTTTGATAGCTATTTGAATTTTGTAAGATTTATTGAGTTTGGCTTCTGTTTTTTTGAAGGTATGTAATTGTGATCTAATTTCTGATAAATTGTGTATAATATCGTGAAGATTAAAGACTTTGTTTTGGTTGAGTTTGGTGATGTTAACTGCTGGAATTAGATCTTTGATTTGTGATATTATATTGTTAATATAATTAAAATTGTCTATTGATATTATTTTGTGTAGATGGATTAAGTTACTGATTAGATATATGGCTTTTTGTATGTTAGATAAGTTTTTTGATAGAGAATTATTGTGTGTGACCAGTTTTTTTTCAGATTTTTTTTGGCTGCGAATAGTATAAATAATTAAGAGAGATGTTATGCTCTATTTGATTATTTAAATAATAAGTTTCTAAATTATTATTGAATGACTGCCAGGTTTCTTCAGATATATTTTTTGTAACGTATGCGTATTTTTTTTGGTCCATTTGTTAATGATACTTTTAGGCATGTTAAGTAAGAAGAAGTTAAGTGAAAAGTCTGAGATGATCATTTTATAATCAGCATTAATCTATTCTAAATCTATAATAACAGAGTGTCTGAGATAGCTAGTGATGAGAGAGCAACTCCATATCATGTCAAGCTTCCTGGTAATGTTATTTCTTTTCCATATATAACAATCTGAGTTAGGATGACTTTCATTGAAGTTTTCTCTAAAGTTTTTAAATGATAGCATGTTAACAAGATCATGTTTTGAAGGTTGCTAGTAGTATTCATTGAAGTCTTCTAGTATAATGATCTGATCATTGCTGTGTGATAGTTTATTAATATATTTACCCTGTAAAAAAAAATAAAAGACAAAAATCAGGAAAAAATCCAGTTTTTTAGTTCCGGAAAATCACAGGTTTTG
>CAJVPL010000886.1:0-18746 GCA_910591945.1 Ambispora gerdemannii | reverse complement strand
TTATTATTATTATTATTATTATTATTATTATTATTATTATTATTATTATTATTATTATTATTATTATTATTATTTTCATTCTCATTATTAAATAAATTTTATAACAAAATAGATTTAATTCTGAATCTGATTCTTTATTTTATTTTTATGATTAGTTAATTTGATAAATTTGTAACTAGATATATTATTTACAAGTATTATTATATATCATTGTTGAATTTGAAAATCAATATCAAGATATTATAATTAATTATTAAAAATATTATTTTTCATTCAGATTTTAAAATTTGCTTTATATATTATAAAAAGAGTTAAAATATTAATTTCAGAAAATATATATAATTTATTAATAACAAAATATTTAAATTTATCTGTTTTAGATATATTAGTTACAAGCAAAATAGTAATTCAAGTTTTGTTCTTAAAATAATTATTAATTAAGTAATTATTATTTTTTTAATTTCAAAAATTGGACCAAATGCTAAAGTTTCATTAGGTATCATATGAAAAATAGTTCTATTTCATCAGTATTATATATATTATTAAGTAAATATAAACTTAATATTTCTTGTAATCATTTTTTTTAGTTGGTAATATTTTTATTGGTGCATTAGCTGCTTTATCTTGAAGTTTTTGTCAATAAATATCTGTTCTTTTTAAATTTTGTTAGTTAATTATTAAAAAAAGTAATATATATAACTCCAAATCTATCAGCAAAAATTTTTGCTTTTTTTTTAAGAATATTATCTGAAATAATCATTCCAGTAGCAATAGCTTGTGTTATTCATAATTTTAATACTTTATTGAAAATTTTTAACATTTCAAATAAGTTATTGTTATTACTTGACTAGTTTCATTTAATGCTAAATAAATATTTAAATTTTTAATAATTTTAGATATAGTAAAACAAGAAAAAGATAATTTATAATAAATATTATTTATTATATATATAAATTTTTTTACAAAGTGCTTTGATTATTACAGAACATTTTTTAATATTATTTATAACTTTGATTTTAGAATGTAAAGATAATATTGTAAAATTTCTCTATAGTTATTATTTGTACATTGACCAAATTTTTATTAATAAAAAAATCTCTTTATAGTTATCATTATTAACCAATTATTTATTAATTAATTATTTAGTTTAATTTTAATATATATATATTTATTTGATGCATATATTTATTATATTATAAATGTTAATCTATTATCTAAATGTATTATTCAAATTAGATATATTATAAAAATTATTTAACAGTAATAGTGATTATAAAGGAGATGTGACTATATAAAGATTTTTTTATTAATTAAAAATTTGGAAAAGCAAAATTTGATAATTATAGAGAGATGTGACTATAGAGATATTTGATTGTATATTAATTAGAGTTTTGGTTAGGATCAGGTTCTTGTTATATGGCAAAGAGTATATATATATCGATATGTAGCAAAATTTCGAGATATAAGCTCTTTTCGATTTGATTGGTCGAGCCACGTTTTTAATCATGTGAGCGTGGAATTTTGTTGGGGATAGTTATTCAATTTAGCAATGATCTCGAACCGTCTTCAAGAACACCCAAATTATATAAAAATTATCCTTGTTGAGTTTTCGTAATGGCGACTTTGTTCAAGTCAAATTTACTTTTTTACTGCATTTTGATTTTTCCTCTTATCAATTTATTGCGATCGGTTTTGAGTATATATGTGGGCGCTTTTTCAATTTCATGGGTATATGAAGATTTACAAGCACATCCTCGATACAAAGTGCTTTTGAGTAGCACACGCTTTGTGTCAAATAGTAGTCTCGAGGCTTTACTTTCAAAAAATGAAGAAAAGGTTAGAGAACTTAATATTAATTTCCTTATATAATTCATGATAAAATGCGTTATATTCACATGAGCAAACATAAATATATCCTTCTCAGGAGATGTCCAGCGTAGTTCCCAGTGTTGCAAAATATAAAATGCCATTGGATGATAAAGAAGACATGAAACCGACTTTTATTGTTATGCGTACCTCCTCGGGACAACGATATTTATGCCAGATACCTCCAACCATAAATAACACATTAATGGAGAGAATTAAAACAGATATTAATAAAAACGACAACGTAAATATTTTGAGAAGAGGATTGGAACTCTTGGAACCCATGAAGAATAAATGTATACATCTTGTAAGTGTGGATATCTGCAGCGTTGACAGGATCTCTATTTATTTGCTGATTTCAATCTTTGATTAATTAAATAGCGAATTGGATGGTGGACATATGAATATTGCCATCTCAAGTAAGATAAATCTATATGAAACTTTTGAGTTAGAGATAATAAAAAACAAATAAAAGATGGTTTTCCCCGATCTTCTATTAGCCATATCCGACAATTCCATCAAATCCTTGAAGCGAGTGGAACAATATTAACAGAGGATCCCAATGCTGCGTCGTACTACTTGGGCAGGTATGATCCAAAACAAGCAACATTGCCACCTTCCGAGAAAGTCGACAAGCAAGGACAACACACCCAGGAACAACTGGGAACAGAAGTGCAAGCAACCGGTGAGAAAAAATATTTAGTCTTACGATGGAGCGACGGGACCACTTGTGATTTAACGGGGAAACCAAGAAAAGTAGAAATTCAGGTAATTTATAATTATCTTTTTTGACCTATAGAATTATATTTAATGTTACATATGGCTGATTATTATTTTTTATAGTTTCATTGTAGTCCACAATTACGTGAAGATAATATAGCATTAATTAAAGAGACTAATACGTGTCATTACCTTGTTGTGATAAATACTCCACGATTATGCCGTGATCCAGCTTTTCAAAGTAAATCATCCTCAAAAGTCAATCCTATCGAATGTAATCCCGTGGTCTCTGACGCATTCTACGAAATCGCAGCATCAGAACAGCGTAAACATGTAGGAGGTGGCAACGAAAAGAAACAAGTTGAAAGTAATACTATCAAAATCGAGGATAATATTAATGCGGGGAAAAATGATGAGGTGGAGAATTCCAAACAGGACCCAAAAGAAGATTCTGCTACTACTAAAGCCTCGATATCCGATAACCAAAGAGAAGAGAAAGAGAAATTATCTGAGGATAAGGAAAAGGATTCTGAATCCGAGAAAAAATCACCAAAAAGTGATACATCTACAAAATTGACTGATGAAGAAGTCACCGATACAGTTAAAAGAGTTCTTGATAAATGGCGCGAAGTTATTCGTGTTTTGGGAAATAATGCTGATTACGAGCTAAAAGATATCGAATTTCTTTTCAATGATGACGATGACGGGGAAGAGAAACCTCCAGAGACTACTAGTAGTGATGAGATGGGCGAGACTAAATTGAAGAGAGTCAAAGTGAAATTTTCAGATGAAACCGGTAAAATTGTGGCAATGGAAAGGTTGCAAGAATTAAAACAATCAAGCAATAAAAAAGCATCATCTAATTCCGACGATAATAGGGAAAAATCATCATCTTTTTCTTCTTCGATCGATAATGATGAGTTTCATCGTATGCTTGAAGAATTGATTTTAGATGAATCAGGAAAGCTAGGAAAGATGAAAAAGACCGAACACTTAAAACCATCTGATCAAGAACGCCTAAGTGAATTGTATGATACTGTATACGAAAATGAAGAGACTATCCAAAAGTTTGAAAATGATCAAGAACAAAAATCGAAATTGTGACTATTATTAGACAAAAATTGGCTTATACCTAGACCTTGAAAGAACATTGATGTTATTTATATTACTAATTATTGAATCATTTACGTCTTCTTTGAATGCATATCTTTCGAGAAGGCAAATTGGTCAAAAAACAAATCCGTCGAATGACAATTAACACGAGATAATTCTTTGCCATAAAAGAATATTGCAAATTGAAAAATAATGGCTGATGATTCTCGACAAAGCATTTGTCTATATGTACTTGATCGTCAATTCAATAAAACCAGTTATAAAATCAACGGATTTCTATGATAAAAAAAATCCTAGTGGATCTATTTCACATAGAAAAACTGTGACAAGAAAAGACTGCTCTGTTCATATCGTTTCTTACACAAAACACTTGAAACAATCCATTAGAAGCAACTATAATAGAAAGTCGAAGGTTAAAAATAACAAATTAATATTTATTTTTGCATAAACTGACAAAAGTTGGAAAAACAAAGATGTAAATATCAAATCAAGGTTGGTAAGACTAGCGAATTGATTTTCTTTTTCTGGTACATAATGTCATAAAACTTGATCACTAACGCTAATATCGATATCAAAAATATCTATTGTAGTATTAATAATTATGACACTATTAATTATAAGAATTATTATTAAAATGACTTCTTCCGACAATATTTTTCTTCTCTCAAGAATTATTATTAAAATGACTTCTTCCTTATAACAAGAATAAGAAAAACTTTAATTATCGTAATAATATTTAATGATATTAAAGGAAACCAACTCGAACAAGAAATTTGTGATCGTTTAAATAGGGTACATGAATAAAATAATTGACAGTACAACGTGTACCATATGTTATATGATCGATCTTATTTTATCTTGATAACGATGCAACAAATACTTATTGTCAATTATTCATATTTCTAATCCAATGTAAAAATTATGAAGAAAGAATTGGTGTAGATTTTATTCGAGAATTTGAAGGGGTCCTTTTACGAGAACCCAAAGAGACAATTGGAATTTTTGTAACTTCAAGAATAGATGGCTTCACGTATGATGCACGAAATTGGGTGTGGGATCTTCTTGTAATATAATATTAATGATAGTATAGATTTATTAGAATTTGTAATATAATATTAATGATAGTATAGATTTATTAGAATTTGTGAGTATAGTAAATGGATTAGATAATAGATTAGAAATTATAGAATTAGAAAAATCAGATTATAATAAAATCAAATTAAAATAAAATTTGACTCTTTTTTTATGGGATAAAATTTCAGAGAAGGGTTAGAGCATAGAGTATAGCATTAAAATCTGTAATCTATTGACCTATGATTATTTAAACATCCCACTCTGTTTCGTTTTAATCTGATTTCATTTTAATCCGCCACATTTATTATTTTTTCTATTGTATTTTCTTATTTTTTCTTTTAAATTTTTTAACTTTTAATTTTTCCTTTTTCTTTTTTAATTTCTTATCAATAAATCTATAATACTATTTTATAAAAAAAACTGGTTTATAATAGAATCGAATTATCCCGGATTAAACTAATAATTGTGGGGGATCATGGCGAAAAAAAGGGTCGAATCATGTGATATTTGGGTATGTCCGAAAAAATTCTACGATAATAGAGGTTATTGTTAAAGGTTAATTTTAAGGTTAGGATTAGGGTTAGGACTAGAGCTGGAGCCAAGATTATAAGTAAAATTACCTTCCCGACATTTTTTTTTAGTGTACCAAGCTAGATTTAGGCATCTGTTTCCCGTATTTTTTGCTTTTTTCATTTTCTTGTGTCGGTAGCTTATAAACTTAAGATGATCCGTATATTTATTGATTACATAAAAACTCTACCATTAAGTATGGTGTTAAACCATACCAAAATGCTTAATCATACCATACTTAAATAGGTATCACTCTGATTATGTATGTAAATCCCCCAAAAAGAGATACAATTCAACGCGAAAAAAATTCTAAAAGTAGTTATGATTGAAAATCTATGTAATGCAAATCTAAATTTTTAATATAGCGACACAGTATGATGGAAAATTCGATAAATTGAACCCATTCAAACTATTCATTAATTAATTAATTATTAATTATTAAATGTCGACTGTATACTCCGTTGAAGTTCCAAATGCCCCTACGATTTCAGGCGAAGGCAAACCTCGTCGTCATCCACTCTTTGTTGACAAATTGCTTGAACATCCCCCAGAAGTCATTACACTCTGGGAGAATTTCTTACATGGCTTAAAAGAGTCTGGTACATTGTGATTTTTGAAAGTAGTAAATATTGAAACGACAGGCATTATTAAGTTATTTTCTATATATATTTTTGAATAACTTTTTTAAAAGGTGGTGGTAATTTCTTGGGACATCGTCCAATTGAGAATGGTGTCGCGCAACCATACGTCTGGCAAACTTATCCAGAGGTGAAAACACGTGTTATCAGCCTCGGGTCTGGTCTACGAAAACTAGGATTGAAGCCCCTTGCTCCATTAGGTATTCTCATGTTGAATTGTCCAGAATGGGTAATTTATATTATAGGTCTTTTTGTTAAATAATTATTTCCTATACATAATAAAAATCTATATCTGTTTTTACTTTTCAATTAGACAATTACAGAACTAGCATCATATATGCATAATTTCATAACTGTTCCACTTTATGAAACTTTGGGTGTCGAAGCTATTGATCATATAGTTAACGAAACGGATATGGAGTATGTTGTTACGTCTCAGACAAAGGCACGATATCTCTTGGACATGAAAACATCATTGCCAACTCTGCATACCATAATAGTAGCAGATCATCTTGATCAAGATACTATCGATTATGGGAAAAGTTTAAATGTACAGGTTGTAGATTTTCTTAAGGTAGAAGATGAAGGAAGTCGAAATCAGGTTAAACCAGAAACCGTCAAACCTAGCGACATAGCCACAATCTGTTACACATCAGGTACTACGGGTAGACCAAAGGGTGCCGTTTTGACAAATTCAAATATTGTATCATTAATCGCGGGTATCACGGCTATGGGAGAAAAAGGCAAATTATTTAAGATTTCCAAAGACGATGTGCACGTCTCTTATTTACCACTTGCGCACGTCTACGAGCGATGTAATCAGGGGGTAATGATTTATTCTGGGGCATCAATTGGATTCTACCAAGGTGATACATTGAAATTGTTAGATGATATCGCGGAATTGAAGCCGACACTTTTCATATCTGTCCCTCGATTATTGAATCGTGTTTATGACAAAGTAATGGCAGGGGTAAAGGCCAAAGGTGGTGTGGCAGAATGGACATTTAACACCGCATATAATCAGAAAAAGGCTTTATTGTCTAGAGGGATAATCAATCATTGGTTGTGGGATCGCGTGGTCTTTACTCCGATTCGTGCACGATTAGGTGGTAGAGTTCGTGCAATGCTATCTGGTTCGGCTCCGATTTCACCTGATGTAATGGACTTTCTAAGGATTTGTTTTTCGGCGGAGGTTTATGAAGGATTTGGTCAAACGGAAAATGCAGCCTGTATAACAATGGTAAGAGCAAAGTCATGTTTTATATCGTATTCGATTTAGGGTATTTTCGCTTTGATTAATAGAATTCCTTTGATACTCAATCAATCAGTCTCATTATGGAGATACTAAAGCAGGTCATGTGGGAGGTCCACAACCAACTGTTGAAGTGAAATTAGTAGATGTCCCAGATATGAATTATACTAGTCAAGATGTTCCTCTTCCCCGTGGTGAAATTTGTGTTCGTGGTTACACTGTGTTCCGCGAATACTACAAAAATCCTGAGAAAACTAACGAAACGCTTGACAAAAATGGATGGTGTCATACAGGAGATATCGGCCTTTGGGATTCCCAGGGGCGATTAATAATTATAGATCGACTTAAGAATATATTTAAGTTGGCCCAGGGCGAATATATTGCACCAGAAAAGGTGAATATTGTTCTTGTTATTTAAAATTTAATAATCTTTTGAGAATGTGAATTATTAAAATATAAAACTTATCCTTTATAAGATTGAGTTGATCTACCAGAAACATGAACTGGTTGCGCAAGCATATGTCCACGGTGATTCCTTACAAGCTTCACTTGTTGGTGTAATCGTTCCTGACAACGAAGTATTAACTAGATGGGCAAAGGAAAATGGATTTGAAGATAAATCCTTCAAAGAATTATGTGAGGAACCGAAAGTTAAGAATCACATCTTGCAAACTTTAGCCAAGTATGGCAAAGCACACGATCTCAAAGGTTTCGAAAATATAAAAAATATTTATTTGAGTCCTGAGCCGTTCAGTGCGGAGAATGATTTGCTCACGCCGACATTTAAGCTGAAAAGACATCAGGCACAAAAACATTTCACACGACAGATTGAAACTATGTATTTTGAAATTTCTTGAGTTTGGTTGATGGTTATTATTGATTTGGTTAGAGCAAAAGGTTGGTTGATAGACAAGATTATTGGTAAAAAGATCAATGTTGAAAAATCATGATTTTTATTAATTATTTATTCAATATCTAGTGTATAAATTTTTTATAAATAATATATAAATATATATAAATATTTCAAAAATTGAAGTCATTTATTATCGTTTTTTTATGATTTTTATTATTTATTTATTCAATATCTGGTGCATAAAATTTTAATAATATATAAATAGTTCAAAAATTGAATGGAAAAAATTAAGATATAATCAAATTTCTTTATAGTTTTATAAAAAATGTTTTTTATAGTCATTCTCACCCAATTTGATTTTTCAAGAGATAACTGTGTTTACGAATTAAAGACAAGAATTGCTTCTTACAATATTAAACAAATCATGTGAAATTGTCAAAATTCATAATAAATGTATGTACATCTAGAAAATTTATTTCTGTGAAATTGTGTGCGTATTTGCCATTTTCTATCCAATAAATAATAATCATTAGGACTACACTTTAGCAACAAAAATAATAATAATAATTAGAAAGAATATAGCCATCAAGGCAAAAGTGATATTACTGGATACCACGGATGATATTTAAATTCAAAATCAACGTATTTAGTTCGTGAAGATTTAGGTTCAGATGTAGCAATATCAGTTGTAGATGAAGTGTTTGATAATGAAGATGGCGATGGTGATGATTGCGATTTTTTCTCTTTTCGTGTTGAGGATGTCAATACTTCAGGATCTTGAAGCATTTTTTGCAAACCGACAATGTTTGCTATGCACACACGGAACATGGCTTTTAGATCCTTTTTGAATAGAGCATAAAAAATTAATGAGTAAACAAAAGCAAGCAGGGTCGAAATAGCCATGTAATATAATATGTATACATTTTTGAAATCAGCTTCACACAAGTCCATTCTCGATTCACTCAAATTCATTTTCATCAGATGATCTATCGCCGTCTTGGCTGTTTCATAATTTTTCTTTGATGCAGACAAAAGATCTAAAGCCTACAAGGAATCCATTACGAGTCCACAAAAGACAAAATTAATCCTTATTTAAGCATAATAAAAACATCATCTAATTTTCATACCGTTAAATTTTCAAATTTCGTATTTTCTTTGAATTCACGGTATTTTAACAGAGTAGGACTACCAAGATTTCGATACATTCGAAATCGTTGCCAAAAGCGAATCCCTTCATTGTCATATTCAAGTCGAGGTACCGTCATATGCCCAGTTTTCTGGAGACCAGCAATAGTCTATATAATACTTTGAATATTAATTTCTAATCCAAGAAAATAAAAATGATAAAGAAAAAGTATTTACCCGATATATACCACGACAAATCTCCTGTCGTGCTGTAATCATGTTTTTCCTATTTATTATTAAGGTGATTGATGGTGTCGCAGGCGGTGTGGCTCGAAGAGCCTTTTGTTTTTTTGCTTTTCGAGATTCTGTTATTTATACGAGAAAATTTTAGTTATTTTTTCGATGCTTCAGTCAATTAAATTATTTTAGTCACCTTTGGTGGTTGCTGATGGTTTTGTGGTAATGTGCAGTAGCATCCTTTCAAGATGCTGATAATGAACGCCCAATAGGTAATCAACATACCTAATAATAAACATTCAAAATGTGACAAAATTTACGCAATTAACTATCTGAAGCTATAATACTTAAGTTGACATACCAATAAATCATTATGAATTCATGGTTTCCATATAAGCCTAATTCAAATCCAAGGAATAAAATTTCTTGTAATAAAATTAATTTCCGATGATAAACCCACGAAGACAGGTAATAAGAGTGGGACGGGCCATCCTAAAAAAAAAACATAATAGTTGGTTAATAATGGACCTCGAAATTTCAGGAAAATCAAATAGGTTCATTCCAAGACTCACTTCCGTCATGATCGGTTCCTCTTTTATCAGACTATGTAATTCAGCATCAATATGCTCCGCCTTTTTTTATAATAAATGAGGGAAATTGTTATGTTATTTTATCAATATTTACTAAAATATCAAAGATAAATATATTACTTCTTCTTGTAATAAGTCCCAGTCAGTTAATACTTTACACATGTTACGTCGCTGTCTTGAACGGTTGTGACATAAGATCCTAAAAATATCTGTCAAAGGCTTAAATTTGTATTAGTGAGAATGCTACTCAGAGTTTTTAACGAATCTGTAAAAGGATTCACATACCTTTATGGAGCTCTCTAAAAATTTGTTTACTAATTGTGGGATTTTCGCTCTCGTTTCATCGACAATTGTACCGTTTGTCGGCTTATCAGTGTCTGGCTTTGAGGCAAAATATATATAAGGAGGGTTTGAAATCTCGGTCACCGAATCTTTTATCAGTTGAAATATAGAAAATTTCCCCAGTATACGATTTTCTGTACAGAATGTCGACTAGTTTTGATGGTAAAGATAAATGTCTCAACTTTGATGAATATTCTAATCACGAAGGTTTTTAGTAAATATATACCTGTAATAGTGATCTCGAATATGCACAAGCGGGTGGTTGGCGCGCAGCGTTATAATAAAAGAAGTTCTAGAAATGAATTTAGTGAGCTAGTTCATTTCCAACCATCTGCCAAAAAATAATTGTAGATATGTACCATTAGAATGTCCGCAGATTTATATTCTATTACTCCACAAATCAAGAGTGTATTTTTAAGAAGATTATCTATTTCCTCGAGAGACTAATTTTAAAATAATTTTATAATTAGTATTTAAGAAAAAAACCAATGGAAAAACAAATAAATAAAAAAATTTCCACCTGTTGCATGGTCAAGAGGCGAATTGGTCTTGGAGGCGTTTGAGACACAAGTTTACGATTAATCAGTGGGTCAAAGGCTATTTCCAATATCAGTATCACGAAATGATTAGAACAAAGAGATTTATATGAATTCGATTGAAGATTTGTAGTTTGTATATGACCATCTACCACCGTCAACATCTACCCCAAGCTCAATGGTGTCTTTGATTCCCGGTTCGTCATTTGTCCCGGTTAGAATCTGCAGTGTTGTTAAGAGATGTTTTTGTGATTCTGTGTATTGTTGACACCGCGGCTTAGCTAAATGTATGAGAGCTAAAAGGAACGACTAAATATGATACAAATGAATTATTATTTATGATTAATATTATAAGTAGATATGGAAGCTTAAAAAACCTTTCGTAACCGAAGTCGAGACTTTAATGCATGGGTGAGTATCTCCCAGTTTTCTGGTTCTATAAATGACACAAATAATAAATTTTCATTCAATACGTTTTAAATCTATATTAATATATACCCAATAGAAAAATGAACACCTACCATTTTCTAAAAGCCAAGAACTACCTTTCTGATCCAACCAATTTTCTGCGTCATCTAATAAATTGACTGCTGAAGATTCTGGAAAATCTTCGTACAAATTTAGGGCGAATTTATTAGTCGCAAAATCCTCCTCCTTGATTCCAAATCATAAATTGAAAAGAAAGAATTGACCGGATAAATTTGGACGAAATATAAAAATATATTATATGTAAATTCAGTTTGAAACTCACCTCGTACACATTTCCTTTGACCATCTCTTCTAATACAAAATTACAACATTTCGCCGTTCCCAGAATATAAGCTTTTAAAACTAAAATAACAAACTCTATTGGCACATCCGACGATGTTTCTTCATGCTCTCTTTCATTCGAGAACAATTCAGTTTTTAATTCCAACACGTGATGAAGATACATGCACGTATATAGAGTTTGTGAAAGTGAATGACCAGAATGCCATGTCATCTATATTAAATAATAGAAAATCAAAAATCAAAAAAAATGTAATCTATGAAAATGCTTTCAGATTTATACCTCGCAGATAAATAGACGATCAATTACACCGAGCACTTGTCTCGGAGTCAAGCGAGCATTCAAAATTAAGGGTTTTTTGGTGAGGTCGCTATCCAGGATCATTCCACTATCCATTTTCGGATCCATTATCTAGACAAAAACAAGTATTTACACACAAATCAGATAGATGTCCGAATCGAAATCAATAAATGAGTAAATCATACATAATTTGTAAAAACGAACCTCAATAGAGCTCATCGCATCGTAAAGCCCAAAAGATTCTAAGTGTACAAGTTGACCGATTTGGAATTCTATACTTTCACAAGAGCATAATTATCAAACCAATCTATTTTGAATTGTATGATTTTAAAATTATGAGAAACCGAAAACATGGCAAAAGGGAGCATTAATTTTTACCCCGCGTGACCTCATCGAGGAAAATTGTAATATCTTTATACTGTGGCAATGAGAAATTATCGTAGTTTTGTTCACTTTGTTGCGAGAGCGATGGTTGTGGTGGTTGTGATGAGGCACTCAAGTTTAAATTGGAAATTGATTCTAAATTATGATAAAAAGAGAAAATGTAGAAATTGAAGCAACTTCTCGACAGTCCGTCCTTTTCCTAATTTCTGAACAAAAAATTACCGGTCACAGTTTCGACAAGCTTTTCAATGTTACCCACAGTTTCGACAAGTTTTCCAATGTTACCCGCTGAACTAAGAAAAAAGGCAGAATTAGAAATGCAGCAACCAAAAGTTCCAACCATTATGCACACTCACGAGGAATTTGACAACAAAGACATTAGGATTTTTTGGTTGACAGTAAAAAGATTTTAATTATAAATTAAAGCTCGATCAAAATTATGATTAAGAAGAAATCTCCGAGCATTATCAAGTGATTAATGCATTAAAAATTCGAATTTTATAGCAAACATAGGGAAAAGAAAGTTTGTTTTCAACTAAATTCTAGTATCTAGGCATATTATTCCAATATTTTTTTACGTAGATCATAAATCTACTTTATTATCTTGGCTTAGAATTAGAATTTACATTCAAATGGATCTTCTTGCAGATTCTTATCGCATCCGAAATGCTCTAACGAATTTGTATTTTGTAATATCGAAGAAATTTCGCGGTGCAAAGATATAGTACACATACCAAATCAGCCTTCTGATATCCAAATATTTCGGCCCACGGACTTGGCTATAGAGAACTGCAATTTTAACGATAGTTTGGTAAAAAAATCTTCAAGATCGCTATGGGTAAAACCCAAAAAAAAGTATCGGTCACGTGATACCGATCCCGACACCAACCATTTGACCCTTAATTATAATGCATAATATTAAATAGTTTCGATTAGGGTTAGGTTTAAGGTTAAAATAGAAACGTGAACATAAACATGATACAGTAAAATTTCGCAAGGAACATTTTTGCTAGAACACAAATGATTGTTTCATAAGTAAGCTATTTTCAATTTTTTTCGTTTCACATTAATCTTAAGGGTGGATCGGAATCACGTGATCGACACTTTTTTGCCTTGTCTAACAAACGTCATTGATTTTCCAATTAAAGAATAGCTGTAACATTTTTTTGAAACATCATATACGATTATATACCAAAAAGGGTATTTTTAAATGATCATGTTACAAAATTATATCACCATTAAAAAGTAGATCATTACGGATATTATTCTTGTTTGCCGTTAATTTTAATTTCACTTTTCACATTTTCCTTATTTACATTCGAAGAAGAAACAGCATCAACACCACCCCCAAGAAATGTTTTTTTCCAATCAGAATTCCATAACTGTAACCACAATTGGGTATTCAAAATGTTTATAGTAATTAACCCATAAAAAGCCATACTCCAGTACAAACGATTGTGAAAAAGTTCGTATTCACGCCACACTTTCAGACTCAAGTAGACATGAGCCGGTATTCGTATACCGGTCATTGTCAGGAAAAGTAATAGCGAATTGAATCGGTAGAAACGTGTTGTCTTTGTTTTGAAGCAGGTCAAGTAAAGTTTTCGTTGGTGTAAAAAGACATTACTAATTTCGACGATTAGTGAGGCTGTTAGGTATTCGGTACAGACACATGTGTATAGCGAAGATGAGAAGATGATGACAATCTGTAAAAATGGTGAGTGTTTTAATTTATTTATTTCGTGACGTTTTATTTTATTGCGATGCTTGAAACTTTGTAAATGCAAATAATAATACCATTATATGGTGAATCCAAATTCCGACGGTATCCATAAATATCTTTTTGACTACGAAATCAGACATATCATAAACAAAGTAACCTGCAATAAAAAGAAAGCATAATTAACAATTTCTCCAATATTAATGAAATAAATCCTATAAATGCGATGCATACCAGTAGACAAAGCAATTTGAAACGCGAAAATTGGTATATTGGTGTAAATCAGGTTTTTCCATACTTCAGGATACAAATAAAAACTAAAAAAGATTTCAACCCAACATAAATTTGAAAGTTGTGCTATTAAATATTAACTAATTTATGATTCGTAATGTGTATACTACATGGTGATGATCGATATTTTGTGATTTGGCGCTTTGACTTACCAAACGGGCGCCAAAACGGAACATATCGAGGCATGAACGTAACTAACTAATGTGTTATCCCAAATGGCTTTCTTCCCTTCGTCAAGCTCATTGTAAAAATTCTATTGATTCGAAAAAATAAATAAAAAAATAACATTTAATCATTCTTCGAGTAAAAGATTTCATATAGAAAATAGCTTACAGTTAAAGATTTAGTCAAAGATGAAGAAAAGTAATTTAAAAGTGTGAAGCCAAAAAACGAATTGACAATAATTTTCAAAGACTCGTATGGACGACAAGTTTCCATTACGATAACAAAATTTCGAAAAAAATAAATATCAATAGCATGGAACCATCTTATTTATAGAGTCGTGATCGACGCGTACATCGATTACGAATTTTGGTTGGTTGTTTTAAATTAACGGTGATTATTAACCTAATTAACTAATGCTCATCCCTAAGTGTGCACAATCAATATAATCAACGCGCGTCCAAAAAAATTAATCTAGATATTCCGCAAACATCTATGATCTCTATTCTGTGTAATTCATTATGAAATTTGGAAAGTATCTTGAAGAACGGAAAACACAACTCCCTTTAACCTGGAATAACCATTGTATCGACTACAATACTCTAAAACTTTTTATCAAGCATCACATTTCGTTGCATACATTGAATTTAAGCACCTTTTCATCACGAGTGCCAGATGATGAACGAAGAAATATAAAACTTAGTGAGAGCGAACAAATATTCACGTGGAAACCAATTAATTCTGAACAGCCTAGTTTTTCTCAATTAATCTCGTCACGTTTGGCATCATTACAAGTGAAAATCGCGGAATTTTTGGAGTTACTTGACGTTGAAACACAGAAAGTTTCAGGTTTTTATAACGATCAATCCTCAAAGCTTCTCGATGCATATCAACAACAAGACATCAAAGAAAATACACTCGGGAATTTACTTCAATCGATTGTTAAATTGGAAGATTTTATTTTTCTCAATTATACTGGACTAACGAAAATATTAAAAAAACATGATAAACATTCCGGCCTTAATATCAGTGAAGCCTATTTGTATCGAGTATCATTGCTTCCATTTGCCGAATCTAATCAACTCTCTTCTTTGAAGAAAAAATTGATGAATGAATTTATTGCGACAATTGGTGGAAAATCTATAACAAACCGAAGCCAGCCTTCGATTTCAATAAAAAGTAATGTTTCTACGGCGAATAATGAATTATTTCCGCCCACAGCTTTGCTTCCGAATCAAAAAGTGCTAATTACTTTGACGGGACCACACGGGACTGATATTATTGGCTGTGTGTTGGAATGTGTCGCTGTACATGATTGTGAAATTGAGGATTTTATGTTCTCTCGTTTGTATCATAATGTCACTTTTGGAGTCCTTATCACTTTGACATCTAATAGCGTTGAACTATTTCGTGATCTCGCTCAAGGTGCACGAAAATGGGATGGTACTTTAGCCTTCGATGTTCACAACGTCGAAAAACCATTATCTCAATCTCTCGAAGATGCTCCTTATGATAATCGTACTAAATACGCGGCAACAATTCTAAATCAAAACGGACTTACTGCTAAGTTTTTGGATGAATGGACCAAAATTCTGTTAGATGCTAAAATTTCCGTAGAAAAAATGCAGAGATTGAACGAAGGAAAAATTTCTTGTGTTGATTATAAACTTTCCGTGCCGCTGGGAACCAATTTCGAAAAACTTCGAGAACAATTATTCCAGTTCAGCAGAGATCATGGAACTGATGTTGCTCTTCAACCTTATGATGTGTTTAGACGGCATAAAAGGTTGGTGGTGTTTGATATGGATTCCACGTTAATTCAGCAAGAAGTCATTGATGAAATTGCAAGAATAGCGGGGGTTGTCGATAAAGTAGCGGTAAATTTTCCGAAACAGTAAAGACGCGTCATCGTCTTAATTTTTCGAGCCGTATTTATTAGTCAGTCAATTTATAATTTATATAGACAATAACAGAAGCGGCTATGAATGGAGAGATTGACTTTAAAGAATCGCTTCGGCGTCGCGTAAAACTCTTGCAAGGCACTCCGGTCAATGTTTTCCAAACCGTCAAAGAAAACCTTACGTTTACTGAAGGAACGCATTTTCTTTGCCGAGCATTGAAAAAGCTCGGATTTAAACTCGCGGTTATTTCTGGTAGGTATGTTTTATTTTTCCATTTTCCTGAAAATACTCGAATAAATTATTTTTCGTAGGTGGCTTCACTCCCCTTGCTCGATATGTCAAACATGAATTGGGATTGGATTACGCGTTTGCTAATCAGGTAAATTAATGATTTAGATATTCATGATTTAGAAAATTATAATTAAATAATTTTTCAGCTTAAAGTATCGTCTGATGGACTTACTCTCACCGGTGAAACAGTTGGCCCAATTGTTGATGGAGAACGAAAGGCCGAGCTTTTAGAAGTAATCGCACAAGCGGAAAGTGTAACACTCGATCAAGTAATTGCAGTTGGAGACGGTGCAAATGATTTATGGATGCTGGGAAAAGCTGGTCTAGGGATCGCATTCAATGCTAAACCGCGGGTCCAAGAAAAGGTAGAATAATTTTTAGCATTAAAAATCCACGCTAGACTTTTCTTTAACCACCTTAATTTAGGCACGAACAAGAATCAATCAACATAGTTTGAAATATGTTTTATATCTTTTGGGATACACCGAAGAAGAATGTAGACAATTATATTTAAGCGAATGACAAGAAGATATGCTGTTTTTGTTTAATTCTCTTTGGATACAATAATGTTTCCAAACATAATACTTTTTATTTTTTTTTGGTTCAACTCGATACAGTATCTATTTTTTCGATTTAAAAAATTAAGTGTAATATTATGTATCCAACTATTATTTATTGTATGTGAACTTTTAGATAAGCTTTCGTCATATTAAAGTTGCTTGGTAAAACTTATTTTAGCTAATGTCAAAGTCGAAACTTTATGTTTCGATGGATTCATTAATAATATATAGTGTGGGAACTCTAAAGACATCCAATACTTTAAAATGTAAAGGCTCTAATAAATAAAAACATAATGATAAAATAAAATGCATTATTAAATAGTCTTTAAGCAGTGGTAGCATTGGACAAGAAATGATAGATCACCAAAAAATTAATTGAATCTATTAATTGTGATTTGATGTTTTTAAGTCTGTGTGAAAATATTGCGATTTGAGAAATTTTAATTATTTGTTGCATTACTACTGTAAATGTGAAAATCGAATCAGTGATTTAGATCACGAGATCCCTTGAACGCGCGTCGAATAGTATTATTCGTAGTAGTAGATGTGTTTGATGCATTAGCTAGAATGAATTTTAGTTATTTTTCATCAACATAAACCAATATCTAATCATTATGTATTTAAAAACAAGCCAATCATAATATTTATCACATTTTTTCAATTATTACAAGATAATAAAAATATCACCAAGTTTTGATTATTCAAAGAAGCAAGATTTGTGTATTATGTGAATGAGTAGGGTAAAAATGAGAAAATAAGAATTACTGGTTAATGCGAGTGATATAAAGTGAGAATGAACCTCTGGTTATCACATTCAAGGAAGACATTTGTACTTAATAAAAAGTGATAATGAATTATCAATTATCATATTTTTTGGTCTTAAAATAAATGGACTGGACAGCTTCATGAATGGAATGCGGGTGTAGGGATATTTCATTATTCTCTACTTCAGCGGATAATGCCTGTAAAAGGATCAAGAAAGCAGTGAGAAGATGGCTGATATATGTAAATGTTCTGATTTAAGATATTGGATAACTTCATGGATGAGATTAAGGATGCATCAGGAAATTTTTTGGGGTGATTTGTATCGATATTTATCATTAGTTATATATCGATATATATCCGAGTCGTCGATGCATATCGAAACAGATATTTGATATATATCGATATATATCGGAGTCATCGATGTATATTGTTTAACGATGTAGATCGTTAAATATCATTGTTTAACGATGTAGATCGTTAAATATCATTGTTTAACGATGTAGGTCGTTAAATATCATTGTTTAACGATGTAGGTCGTTAAATATCATTGTTTAACGATATACATCGTTAAATATCATTGTTTAACGATATACATCGTTAAATATCATTATTTAACGATATACATCGTTAAATCGACTTATTTCATTAAATATCGATATATGTGTAAATATCGTTATTTAATGATTT
>CAJVPL010000885.1:0-18747 GCA_910591945.1 Ambispora gerdemannii | reverse complement strand
AATCTGTGGCTTGTGGCTTATATCAGGGGTAAAACCCATATTAGGAAATTTGAAATTTGGTTCGAGAAAAGTGGTCCCTGCCTGATGATTTAACAGAACCAGAGCCCGGAATATTTATCGACAACAAAATTATATTATTTGATAGTTTGGACTTTGGCATTAACAAGACCAAGACTTTTTCCTTAGATCTTTCTGTAAATTGGACCACATTAGCACCAGCATTCACCAAAATTGGTAAACCATTAAAAGTGTTGACGTTTCGCCGTACTGCTTTTAGTGCGCTTAAAAAAAACAATCGTTCGTTAATATATGCTTTCGGTGGAGCAATTGTAAGTATAAATGCAAAAATAATACTTTAATTTTTAATTTTTTCAATTAATTTTGAAATATAATGAACAGCCGGTCAATGAAAGTGATTGGAATCTAGGAATTATTGTAAACGACTTTTATCAAATTGATGTAGAGTCTTTTTCAATTTCGTCTGTTATATCCGAAGGTATTACACCAAGTGAGCGATGTGATCTGAGTTCAATTTTTGATGACAAAGGAAAACTTTATATCTGGGGTGGATATACTCGGGGAGCTATATCAGATCAAGCCATGCACATATTTGACACATTTGATTCAACATGGAACCGAATTCTTCCTTCTCATGTTCCTATACAAAGGGCTTTTTATTCAGTGACTTTTAGAGATGGAAAAATTTATTATATTGGTGGTACTTTTGCAAATACTGATGAATGTGTCGACATTCACGAGGTATTACATGTATTCATTACGTATATTTTTTGATAAAAAAGTTTATATATTTAAAATTATTCTTTTAAAGATTTTGATAAAAAAAGTTTATATCGATATATTTAAAATTATTCTTTTAAAGATTTTGATATATGATACTCTCAATACAAATGATAATCCATGGACTATAAGAGTAAGTGAGCTTTATAAATGTTAGATTTGCAAATATTTGAGTATTAATTTACAACTAATTACAAGAACGCGACAGCTAAGGGATATATACATAACCGCTATGCTCACTCAGCCGTTCTAGGTATGCAAATATTCAGTAACAATAAATGTTCTAATTATCACGTAAACTCGTATGAATAACTCACATAAATCATAGCGCCCAATAATCAAAGCATCATCCTATATGGTGGCTCATTATCGAATAATTCAGGCATTGTGCCCGATTATTTGATTACCTTAGACCTGCAAACATTCGAACTTTCAGAACTTCTAACTAAAAACAAGCTTAGCATTACCGATGTAACGATTTATCCTACAACTGTCATATATAATAATTTTATGATTGTATGCCTAGGTAAGTATTTATTAAATTACATATAATTAAAAGTTAAATAATAAACAATTATTAATTTTTACTTTTAAAAATTTAAGGATATTTTTTTAATACCACAAATCCTGTCAAAGTCTTAGATTTAAACGATTATACATGGGTTGATAAATTTGTCGCAACTCCAAGTCCATCATCACAAAGCTCAAGTTCAATAGCGTCATCTGAAAAAAGTCCTAAAAAAATTATAATTATTATTTCCACAGTCGGATCAATTGTTGTGGTTTTACTTGCAGGTTTCATAGCCTTCTTGTTACGGAATCGAAGAAAACAACAAGAAACAATTCATAGCAACTTGGCCGAAGTTAATAATCAAGTAAATCCAGCAATACATAGCAACTTGGCCGAAATTAATAATCAAGTTACTCCAACAATACCTAGCAACTTGGCCGAAATTAGTAATCAAAATATCCAACACTCTATGATTCCGCAGGCTCAAAATCAATTAGCTTTTAAGCCTAATTCACAAGAACCTTGAATTTATATTGCTTAACACAAAACCGTTTCGTTTAATATATCAAGAGAAAACGATTATCTATTCTAAAGAAATCGTGCTTTCATCGGATGTTTTAATACGAAACTTTAAATAAAGTGATAATTCGAGTATTTAGCTATTCATTTTATAGACGTGTATTTTAGATATTGGATATTGATAATAACATTTACCAATCAAACTGCTAATTTCTGACAAGTGCTCGTATCTCTCACCCAAATTTGCCTATTTCTATAACCATCGGAACCAAATGTCATTAATTGTAAGAATACCTTTGTTGCTTTGTACTACCGACAAAGGTGGCTCTACTTCCATTAATTGATTTTTTTCGTCGATGATACCTTAAAAAAGTACTCTAGCCAAAATTGATATTGCAAGAATTGTTCCAATAACGGCGCGGACTACACCGACGCGTGAATTTGGGGTTTTCTTGTGGGCCTTGAACTCATTGTAAAGACTTCCTTCCTCCTTGGATTTCAAGTGATATTTTTTGAATTATTTTAATTTTGCTGAGCAAACATTTTAGTGAACGTTCAAAGAATTATTACAATCAATATTTTGTTTCCTACATGATGTGATAAAATAAAATGTTAAATAGGCTACTGCTATATTTAAAGCAAATGTCAAAAATGCAATATGTTACATGTGGTCCTATAACAAAACAAAAATGTCAATTGTAATTTTTTTATGATATATTCAATATTGATTCTGATGGAATTATCGTTTCCAATACTGGTGACTGATTCGTAGTAAATGATCATTTTGGATTAGCGTGCCATCACCGTTTGCGCCATCTTCAGAGCTATCTCCATTTGTAGAAGTTCCTACAGAGCTTATATCGCTAAATATATGGCGAATGGTAGTAAAGACTGCGTGATTTCTGGTCTCGTTTGCAACTGTACTTGAGATCGTACTTTCGCTACTTGCATCATCATCATCATGGGCGCTTCCATTGATATGCTGTGTATTCGTAATCCCATTCTTGATCCCGTTACCATAGCTATTGACGAATACTGGAACAACTGAATTGAATGAAATCTTCTGCCATAGCCAACAATCTACCAACCCTTTCACAAACAATCCAATATCACCACCCTCGTCACACATTCCCCCTCTATGAATTTCGCGAATATCCAAATACATGGCGCCAATATATGCCAAAAAACAGTCTGATAAAATTCGCTGATTAGCACGAACTTTTTCTGGAGGAATTGAAGCACATATCTTTGAATCGAGCTGTGTTCCCAACGCGAATTCAGCAAGTTGATTGCGAGCAGAAATAGTATCAACTAGCTTTTGGAGCTGACGCGCGTTATGGGTTGGATATCTATGGAAAATGTCGTTTGTCAGTTGCATCAAGAACGAAAAGTGGCCAAGAAAGCGGAGACGGTGGAAGGTAATGCATGGATTCTCAACTATGTTGTTGTGTCTGTTTATGCTTGGATGAGTTAACGCATTACTTTCCAAATTAGGATCATTTATGTGAGGAAGTTGTGGAAATTCAAGTTGTGCCATAATAAATATGAATAGAATTGTATTTATTATAAGTGAATTCAGTGAAGAAAAATAATAACAAATACTTGTTTTATCTTAAACAAGAATTATAAATACAAATGAAAAAGCGGTTTTTATTATTTCAAACAGATAAAACACATGCGATCGATCGTTAATTTCATCAAAGTTGGATCCTGCATAGTCAACTATGACATAATAATGAAATACATGTAGTAAAGTAATTCGAGCATCAAAGTATCAACAATATCAAAGTCGAGAAAATGTTGATTAACCCGTATTTTAATTATCTAGTCATTATTGTTATGTTCCAAATTTCTATACAAGAAAATTCATTTTAAAGCTTTAATGATTCTCTAAATATACAACAAGATATGTTGCATTATCGATTTCAGCACTTATCGTCATGATTTAGTGATAATGATGCTGGCAATTGTTAAAGACCAGCAAACAAATATGAAGGATATTATCTTGAAATTGAAACAGATCCCTGTCGTGATACTTCAGAAGAACACGCTAGTGAGATTTTATTCAACTTGTCAAAGCATTGGAAACACTAATAATTTGATTTTTTATGAAGAATCTTTAGAGAAGCACTTCCGTTAAAGGAGTGCAATTTAAAAAATTAGCCTTTCCAGAAACTCATCTTCTGTTGAAGATTTATATAGTCAACGATTCAGTAGCAAATATCGGAAGACTCGACGTGATGTTTAGTTTAATATCAAGATGATTAATTATTATTCGATAATGAAGGCAATAACAATCATGATGATTACGTAATATGATACAGTGAAAAAATGATATCTTGCATAATTGCATTTAGAATTGTATGTTTTCATAAATATCGATATGTATACGTAGGTAGTACTTTAGTAAATAGGCTGAGCATCTAAAATAATTAAACTCATGTAATAGAAAATTCTATTCGCTTCTCTATAGAAAAACCTCAAAGCATTTATCCAGAAAATCGTCGGTATTTTAGTCCGGAATTTCAAAGGTTTATTAACTTAAGTTCAGATCCTGTATAGCGACAGGATTAATAAAATTACAGGTTTATTTACAGTATACATGTATTATAGAAAAACAAATTCACGATGCAAGAGTTATTATAAATTGTAATTATTTCATTCTTGCTCCAAATAATAGGTTTTCCTTTCTGGTAACTTCATTTGCATAAGATACTTGGTAAAGAGAAAAAAGAAATTTATGATCACAAAATTCATACAAGTGACCCGTTAAACCGGAAGCAACGAAAGAAGGAAATTTATTTGTTTATTAAGATATCCGGTTAAAGCTTATTGTTATTTTTTTAATTAATTGAAATTCCTTCACATTAGGACAGTTCCGGTTTAACGAGAGTTACGTACTGTGTATCGGAAAAAATAACAATTCTAAATTCATAATTTTCAAATCCCGAATATCACGATTCTCTTCAATCTTGCTTACAATTAGCAAAATTGGTATTACTGTGACACAATTTAGGCACTCGTCTCGTCGGCTTCAAACCTGTAGCTTTTCGTAATATTCAGCAACCGAATTGCGATCATAAATTTGAAGTAGCAAATGCAACTCAAAAACGCTGCTACATTTGATCATGTGCTTAATTAGTTTTTTGATTTTTCTAATTTATCCGATATCTTAATAAAAATGCTGATTGTAAATCAATCCTCTTGATTTGTTTTAGGCATAAACTTCTATAATAAAGCATTTAATTTATAAACATAATGCCACAAATATTATCGTTATATACAATATCATGAAACTATAACAAAATATAATAAAGGTCTAATTTGACAGAACAGTAACAAAATCGTATACTAAATTGAATATTCATTTCAGCGTTACTATAAATCAATAATGCGTAATGACTTTGTATGAGCTCCAGAAATTTTCAAGATCATTTTACGTGATTTACGCATTAAGTCCTTAAAGACGGAATTCTGTTTAACAAGATATTATTGTTTTTACAATATTTAAAGTAAAAAATCAACAGCTACTTGAGAATTTTGTCATCTGCATTCATTTATATGATATAATGGATCTGCTCTCTTTTGTTAGATTGATAGATAAAAATATATAGTAAAAAGCTGCGCTATTTTTATTATTGGGATTGTACATACTATTCATTCGAACATAATAATAGTACATGCGTCTACGTATATCGATATATCGCAAATGTCGTTACAAATGTAAGCGATTTTCGAAAGCATTTAATCGCTATTACTATATAGAATTTGGCTAAAGCAAATATATATCGATATAGATGAGACTCGGCGTGTCAAGATCATTGATAGTGTTCTACAACATGTAGCAGTAGTTTCAAACATTTTCCCCTATGTCAATTCATTTACACATTATTCTTTATTAAGAAGTTTGATATCCATATTGTGTAAAAAGCAATTTCTTTAACACTATCACTATCATCTATCGTTATTACTATTACATGTACGTACCAGTACTATGTAAATAGCTTTTCTGTTTGTGAAATTTGAGTGTGTAGTACCGGTACATGTATACATGTACTTTAAAGTCTCGGATTTTCGTTATTCTGAATGGAATAGTATTGATTCCACCAAGTCCAAATATACAATTTTCGGAACATCATTTTTTGCAGTTACGTACGTATCACTATTATTACTACATGTATCACAAACCAGCCACGTTTCATCAGTGGATAAACTTTATTATTCTATGGTGTATACCGATACCGATACCATCTAAAATCATTAAACTTTTGTATTTTATAAAATGGATAAACTTATTTGCTAAGAAGTAAATACAAAATTTAATCCGTAAATATGATAAAATAGGCCCGTTCTGAGCATATTTACGGATTAAATTTTGTATTTACTTCTTAGCAAAGAAGTTTATCCGTTTTATAAAATACAAACGTTTGATAACTTTAGATGGTATGCACCATATGCTTCATAAATATCAAGTCCCAAGGGAGGATGGGATGCATTCTCTCTGTACAAACAAATTTTAAGACTTTAAATGTCAGAATTATAATAAATTTAATCAATTCCCCAAACTTTTATAATTTCTATTATTAAAATTATCACTTAAAATTTATATACTTGTATTAATTTTTTATATAATTGATTTTTGGTTTAAGCAAATTTTAATTAGTGCTTCAGCTAACAGGATTAGCTATGTATATAATTGACTTTGATATTATTAAAATACTTTATTAATAATAACTTATTGTAAATTAATTATTTAATATTTTATATATAATAAAAATTTTGAATATTATTAATTCTTTAAATTTTTGTATTGATGACAAGATAATTAACAATTTATTCATTAAAAAATTTTTCATACATTATAAATTACAAATATTTTATTTAGTTATTTAACTTGTTTTTATTATTAATTCTTGTATATTGATATAATTAAATTTTTTCATTATATCAAATATTTAATATTAAATTATATTTGATACTAATAATATTTATATTTTGTTTCAAATTTATATTTGATCAATTTATTGTATTTATACAAAAATAATCTTATACAAATTTATATTACAAGTAAATATTTAAAATATTATATTAATTAAAAAGTTAAATAAAACTTTATTATTTAATATATTTTAAAAACTTAAAATTAAAGTTTTTTTAATAATGTAATATTAATATTTATTTATAAACTATATAATATAAAAATAAATTATAATTATAAGATTTATATTATAATATTATCATGAAAATAAATATTGGTAATTTCTTAATTTTCTTTTTATATCAGTATTTTCATTAATAAATATTTTCTAATTGTAAAAAGAATTATAATTTAATATTATTATTATTTTGCAATCAGAAAATTTTTCAATTTGTATCTAGAAAACCAGGCAATTAATTAATTAGCTTTATATTAATATAAATATATTATTTGAAATAATATATTTATGTTCATAGCCTCAACTTTGTAGATTCAGTAGTGGATTCAAGTTACAAGCTTGTATATTTTTGTAACACAATAGCAAACATTGACTATAAAAGAAGGCGGTGTTCAGTAGACTTACTTACCATATGTCATTCAGTGTTTAGCTCATAACATATGCTTCATCTTTTGCTTTTAAGGCTTTAAACATGATGCAGAAATATAAACAGATTTTTAAATACAAAAATTTCTCACTAAGGATATATTAAAGAACATACCGTGACATTTTAGGAATTGATTGTTAGTAAGTGTTAAATTGTGGTTGGTAGGATATATCAGAGAACTCTGACCTCAAGGTTCCGTTCAATATCATTATGAGTACTCCATAAAATTGTACGTGCTATCTAATATAAAAAGACTTGCCTTTGATTAAGATGATCGGATAGAAAAGCATGTTTACCAATTGTGTTCTTGCAACTAGATATTGTTACAGCACCAAAAGATATTATCAAAAGAGTATCGTCAACTTCTTATTACGGATAAAAGTCATTATATACCGATATCTATTTTATGCAAAGCAATCATCAACATCCATAGAAACACATTACATACGTCTTATCTTCCATAACGGAACAACAAGATATCATAGGATGTAGGTCGAGATTGGTCTCGTTTCTTTAATCGGTTCTCTAAATACAACATTTAGAAAATTTCCATTATACATATAAAGTTACTACACATACAATCAGAGATTCACAATTGCAATTCGTACAATTATCATTATAGTGGGTTTGTGCCTGTACAGGCTAACGCTAATAATATTTTCCTCATGATTAAAATACTCCGCAAAAATATAGGAATATCGCTGAATTATTAGAACTTGGGATTTGGCTTTTTCTTATATAAATATATTTATAATAGAAATGATCATAATTATCGTTTAAAATGATCATAAATAACGTCACTGCCATACACTAGCCACAACTTATGCTATTTATAGCATTTTTTCTTTGCACCATAATTGTCATGCATTATAGAACAAATTCCTTATTTTGCAAATTCGTATGAATGTGGGGATACGTACACATGTTCGATTTTTAACATTAGACACCCCTCATCGTTTTACATCATGCATACATTTAAGGTTTAATAAATCCTGAAGACGGCTTGTATTTTATCCGGATTTTTTTTTCATGCAGAAAATAAATATCGATATCTAATATTTTTATTAATTTAATTAATTAGTGATATTTTGATCGTTGCATTATTATTTTCCCCTCTCTTCTTTTTCTCTCCCGCTTTAACCCATTTTGAATAAGCAACTTTTAGAAGGATCATATGAAAAAAAAAGGCGCAGAAATGAAAAGCAACAATCCTTTTTAAATTCTGTGTTCAATGTGCGCTTTATTGTTTTCCCCAACACATAAGTTGATAATGGTATGAAGAACGATGGTGATTTAAGAAAAGAAATGTGGGGAAACCTTTGTGTCATAGCACACACCGACACAAAAAAAAATTTAATTAATTAAATTAATGTCGTAGTATCCGAGCCAGCCAACCTAAACTAAATACATGTATACATTTGTGAAAAAAAGTCGGGTGCTCCATTTTTCACTCGTATTCCCTAAACGAGAAATAAATAATGTTGATCTAGTGATGAATGGAATTTTGACTTAGCATATCGATGTTCATTCACATTCCTAGTCAGTAATAAATTTTCGCTGAAAAAGGAAGGTTGGGTTGGATTATTTGTGAGAATAGCTACTTGGCACAGTTATCTTCTATAACACAAAAGTTGTAGTAACGTCAATCACGATGCTTATAATTAGAAATAAAATAAGCACACCAATAACCATACAACGGAAATGAAAGAAAAAAAGAAAGTTACAAATGTATAAATGTATGCATGTATGTACAGTACATCGATATATGTAGTATAATTTTAATACAGATAAACACACACGTATACACTTTTTACCAAAATAGAGAGTGAGATAGAGATGGATAGTAGGAGAGTTTTTACTATAACTGTTGAACAGATAACTTGGTAGGAGATTGTTAGATACACAGAGACAGAGTCCCGAGGAGAATAATGAGAATGTCAAAACTTATCGTTATTTATTTGTTATTTTAAGTTACTTTATTTTTATTTTGTGTTAGTGTAATTTGTGTACGCTTGGAATAATTAATGGTACATGTATGATAGAAGATGGTGACCTTATTTTTTATATACAGTCGATAATGATTACTTTCTTTTTATAAATAAATACTCTCCGCTTTCATTTTCCTGTTCTTTTGGTCACTTTTCTATATAACTTGCCCCTATCACAAAAATCATTCGTCGACCGTCATTGTCATCATCACGTATATATTGAGTTTTCTCCGTCTTGTCTCCCTATCATCATATTACGTATTAGGTCATTTCTTCTATGGACAAAATTAGACATTTATATACACTAAAATAACAGGCACATACATACATACGAACATTCTTTCAAATCAAAATACCACACGGGTAATCCTCTCTGCAACGACATAAACGATAGCATACACTTGCATGTATACACTAACACATAACATTAATTCTTAATATCCATCTTCGCATACGCATTTACATTTTTAATATCCCGTTGCATCTTCTTGGATTTTTTTCACTGATAAAGCAACGACACAAGAAAATTTCTTTATTAAAAAGAAAAAAATATACTAAACATTCTTTTTTTGCAATCTTTTTTTCTACCATCAAACTTTTACAATCAACATTGTTTTCCTTTCTTTGACGTTTGGCCATAATACAAAGAAAAAATGCCGTCAGCAGATTTTTTGAGTTGTATGTCAAGAGACTTTACGAAACTTCTCAACAATCAAGACGAGTGCAATGTTACTGTCAAAGTTGGGTCAAGGGGAAAACCTTTTCGTGCGCACTCCATTATTCTGCGCGCGAGATCTCCGTATTTCCAAAAAATGTTGAATAAACGAAATGCTGACGTTACGTTGAATAAGTGGTTGGTCAAATTGCCGAACGTTTCGCCTGAGGTTTTTGAACTTATTTTAAGGTAAGCAGTCTATATCGTGCTTTTCGCTTAATACGATGATGAATATATATTAAGCCAATATTAATTTGCTTGACATATAATAGATATATTTACGGTGGAAGCATCGTATTTGAAAGAGTTAACACAAGGATTGTTCTTGATTTCTTGGCAGCTGCTGGTCTATTCCGTCTCGAAGATCTATACGACCACATTCAAACCTACCTTCTCGACGAAAAATCAGATTGGCTACGAGATTGCATAGTCACCACAAGCCAAATCGCAGAACAAAACATCGGGTTCAAAAAACTACGTAATTTTTGTAAACGAATTAAAGAACGAGAACCGGATCTCTACTTCAACTGCACGGACTTCACTTCTATCGATGAAAGATCCTTGATTCGTTTACTGCAGCGTGATGATCTCGGCATGGAAGAAACGGAAATTTGGGATCGTGTTATAAAGTGGGGCACAGCGAATACACCACAGCAACCGCGTGTGCGTCGTGCTTCGGGTCCGAACTTGGATGGAATCGAAAAAACTTTGCATAAATGTATCCCACATATTCGATTCTTTCACATATCAGCCGCTGATTTTCGTATAAAAATCTCTCCGTACAAAAGTATTTTACCAGTTACGTTATATTCAGATTTATTCCAATTTCATGCCGATCCAAAATACAAACCAGTCACGAAAGTACTTGAAGCGCGTCATGGCGCCATCGAATCCGAAATTATTGACAAGAAACAAGCGGCGTTGATTGCCAGTTGGATTGATCGAAGGGACGAAGCATATGACGAGACAAATGTTAACTCACCAAACATTAATAACAATGTTTCTTTTGTCCCATATAAAGTGTCCGAAAGTCCATACGAATTTGAATTAATTCTACGAGGAAGCCAGGCAGGATTCACAGCAAAAACATTTCACGAACACTGTGACGACAAAGGACCAACAGTTGTACTAATGAAAGTACGTGATTCCACCGAAATTTTGGGCGCATATAACCCTTTACACTGGGAATCCAGCTTAGTAGATTTAGCCACCACTGAGAGTTTCTTGTTCTCAATGCGCGATAAAGATGACAATCCTAGACGCGCAATCCTATCTCGAGTCAAGTCACCGAAACACGCTATTGTCTGTGCACCAGATAATGGACCGACGTTCGGCGCGCCATACGCATTGGCGATGCGAGATAATTTCAATGATCCGGAGAAAACTGGATGCTGTGGCGGTACTTCAGCAAGTTATAATGTTGCTCTGCGATCGATAGAAGAACGTTACTTTTGGGTTGACGAGTATGAAGTTTTTAAAGTTGTTAGACGGTCTGAATTTGATTCGTCAGAATGTGTTGGCAAATAATCTTCTTTTTATTATTAATTAGAATTACTGTACAATAATATTCTCATCACGTTACATTCTATTTTTTCCCTCATCGCACTATACATATTCTTTCTCACTCTGCACATATATTTACACACATACATTTACACACATACACACACATATATATATAAATACATTTATATACAGTACATATTATTTTTCCTGTAATTTTTTCGCACACTACGTACGTAGGTATTTTGTTCTGTTTTATAATTTTTATTTTTTAAGAATTTTCTTTTTCTATTTTCTCTTAATTAAATCGTAAATCGATATAGGTTAAAATGCTTTATTTTATTTGATAATAAAAAAAATAGTTTTAAATGTTTATACCGTATTAACAAATTCAATGGTCTAACGTATGAGAACCTCAAACAATTGTTTTCTATTGAACTCGTTTATTTAACCTCCCCACTAGCTTTACACACCAGAAATAAAATGTTAGCAAATTAATTGGATGGGATAACCTGCGCATCCTTGATGCCGAATTTCGAGTACATTAGTCGTAGCAGCCTCGAAATTAAGGAATTAATCAAAATAGTCGCAGCATTTTTATGATGCAGTGTCAAGAAATCTGTGGCTGAGCTTCGGTTGTTGCGATGTTTTCGTTTGAAAAGCCAGAGTTGTCCGAATCGGTGTGGCACTAGCCACATTTTTATTCTTATAATGCAATCATTTCAAATTCATTTTCTTTCTGAATGAAGTTACAGAGAACTCTCCCTAAATGCACACTCTGTTTTTTATCATATGTTCCGGGGGTGCACTTAGGGAGAGTTCTCTGTATATTAAAATTCTATTTCAATTCTTAACATAAATACTGTAAATAATTTGCATGTGACCGAAAATGATTAGCCAATTAAATATAATAAAGATCTCATCTAGGGTCAGCTCTATAGTAACTCAATATTATGTAATATATGGTCTTCCCCTTATATATAAATTTATGATGTAATAGATATATTGTTTAGTACTCTAGCCATGGCAAAAAAAGGGTCGGATCATGTGATATTTATGCATGTTCGGAAAAATTCTACGATAATAGAGGTTAATGTTAAAGATTAATTTAAAGGTTAGGATTAGGGTTAGGACTAGAGCTGAAACCAAGGTTATATGAAAATTGGCCTTCCCGACCCTTTTTTAGTGTACCAAGCTGAATATACTCATCTGTTTCCGTATTTTTTACATTTTTTTGCTTTTTTCATTAGCTTGTGTCGGATTTGTTTTGCCGGCTGATTAAAAATTACGAATTTGTGCCACCAACAGAACGTGAACCGACCCTTTTTTTGCCATAGCTAGGTACTTTATATGTACTGCGATAAAATTCGTTTTGAAAGAACATGGAGTGCTGACACTTTTAAATTTATTGACTGCTGTAGATGGTTCTTAATGACTGAATTTAATACAATCAAGACCTTCTTTTGAAGTACCATATAGAGTCTATGACTGAAAATTTTGCTTTAATCAATCAAATTGTATTCACATGTTTCTTTTACAATATTCTATAGATATTGCATATCGAATCCTGCTACTCTGTTTCAATCAAATGATTTTGCAAAACTTCAAACTACTCTAGTTTCTTTGCTCAGACATGTTAATTAGTAACTGACCCCCCCCATAACTTTCACAAACGCTGATCATTGATATCTTGAATAGGTTGGTTGATAATATACTAACGCTAATGTCATAGATAATCATCAAACTTCTTACACCAGTGTTGTCACTTGGACGTAAATTCAACAATTTGATTGATCGGGACAAGCATTTTGACCAATCAACTTGCTGTATTTACGTCCATGTATAACACTGCCTTACACAAGCGTTATGAAATCATTTTTTACATACTCTCCCGAAGGTTCAAAGTTTGGACTTGTGGCCACTTCAAAGTACTCGGTTGTGCTAAAGGTACAGTAGTTAACAGAATCAAAAAATGGAATAAAACAAAATATTTAAATAATGAACCAAAATCGGGTCGGAAACGAATTACAACTCCAAAACAAGATGAAAAAATAAGAGAGCTTGCAAAAATGAAAAAAACGTAACTTCCACCGAAATACAATATAGAATGAAAAACTATAATGTTGACATTAGTGTGGATATTATTCGGTGACGTCTGCATGAAGCTGGGACTGAACATACAAATCAGCTTTCCAAATCTCTACATATTGAAAAGCTTAAAAAATGACTACAGTGTTGGAACAAGCATAAGAACTTTGATTTGGATCGAGTAATTTTTCAGGTGATGCACCTTCACCTAAATCAGCGAGGAAGAAAGTGTAAATGTTTCCTGGTAGAAAAAGTGTTCCGTCTTGTAAAGCATCCATTAAAAATTTATGTATGGAATGTTTTTCGACTTCGGGATTTAGTAAGTTGATTTGCTTCCAGAGGAATCTAAACGCTGATTTTATGGTTACAATGTATAGGGAGGAACCTCTGCCTTCCGTCGAAATACTTTTTAGTGAGGGTTGTGTAGACAGGAGGATAATGATCCTAAACACCGTTCGAAACTGGCAAAAAATGGAAGAAGGAAAATAATGTAAAGGTTCTTCCCTGGCCATCGATGTCACCAAATCAAAAATGTCTGGGGGATTATGAAAATGAATATTGCGAAAAAAAATTAGAACTCTTAAGTATTTGAAAAGTGAATTAGTCAAAGAATGGAACCATTACTTAATGATCTGGCGGCAAAATTGATTAACAGTATGAGAAATCGTGTGGCGAGCTAATTGAATCCCATGGTGATTATATTTTATATTAGTGATCATGATAAATTTCAATTACTTACGCATTTGACTGTATTTAGCATTAGAACTCATCGTTATTAACAGAATTTATCACATCATTACTTGTTTCCAGGAAGTGAATAAGCATTCTATTCAAATTCAAAACGTAATGATAACAATACTTATCTGAATACTAAAATAAACTATTAATCCGTATTATGAGGTATTCGAGATGAGTTGACAATCTATGATTTTATCGACTTTGTGATAGCAAAGATCAAACTGTTGAAAAAATAATTTGTGTGTATAATCCAGTTGAATGGACTTCATTTGATTGTGCTTCTCGCATGCCAGCTTGGAAGCCAAAATAAGCCAGTACAAGATGTAATAAATAGATACTTTAAATTAGTGAATATTAAATGTTCTTTTTGTCACTCTGAATAATAAATTAATACTGGTTGCAAGCCAGCTCACAAGAAACACTAAGCTTGATCTATGGTGTAAGAAACAAAATATCTATTTGATTCTATGAATAAGCTATAGTAATGCAAGAGATTATAATTTTGCATGTATTCAAGAACTAGTTTTTGGATTTGTAGTTGAGAGTAGTCTGTTGAGCACCAATATGAGAATTACGTTAATATTGATCATTATAAAGTATTCAAATTGTACATAAGTAATTTATTTTATTTTTGGCCACTTGTTATTAAAAGTATTCTTTGTTCAAATTTATATTATTAAAAAATTTTACAATTGCAGAAACTACAAAATAAGAAGTAATTCAAACTCACCTAAATAAAATTTATTAAATATATAGTCTATTAAGTTATAACTTGCTTAAATTTATAAATACAACCAACTCTTTTTATTGTCTACATGACAGGACCAGGCATTTTTGTTGAGATATAAGAGGGTTGATAACTCAGAGTTAAGAGGTATTGATATTAAAAGGGTTGATAATAGAGAGGGTTGACTGTACATATCGATTACATGCAGCAATCAATGATATAAAGATTTAAAAATAATGTAGTAGTCAAAATCTAAATAGACAAAAATATCGAATTCCAATATTAAATGTTTTAGAAGTCTAGTGAAATATCAAGATTGTGTAAATATAAATATATAAACGATAGACATTTTGGAAATACTTTCAGCCAGATGTCAACACTGTTATAATGTAAATGTCATAACTTTCAAAAATGAAGTATCGTAAAAGATTTTGATGTTTTCACACAGAATTCATTAGAAAGCATGTAATAACTGATAAAGCTATACAGAATTCGTCGCATTTCTAGTATCTCTGTATTTGCTTTTTTAAAAGGGAAGGGTTAATGGCTTTATTTAATATTCTTTATATATTTTCTTTAGACCCTTAAAATTAGATACTATTTTAGACGATGTACAAAGATTCAGGTTCGTGAAGCTAACAGGTTTAGAAACCAACCCTCTACTTTTCTTCATTTATAAAGCTTGTATTATAAGAGATTTATTTTATTGCTTTTCTGTCACTGTTAAAGCGCGTTTTGTGCTCATATTGGAATTAAATATACCTCTAAGGAGAAGTGAATTGCCGCCGGAATATGTGTTCAGATACTAATTACTTGTGCAATATTGGAATGTGCTCTGATCCAAAAACCTGTGTAGTGAATGCATTATATATCTCATTCGGCATATTTGCCCGCTACTTTCGTTTGTTTCCAGAATTGCCCAAGTAAAGAAATTGCAAACTTGACATCCAGATTGAGTAAATCTATTTTTCAAAACGGCAAGGTTTGACTAATTGAGTTCAATAAGTAATTTACGTAAATACGCTTCCAAATACACTCATGCTCACATAAAAGAAATAAAAACTGACTGCTTAAGTTATACAAGTTTAAACAGCAGTACTACTAACGCTAACGCTAACTCGCTTTATCGAATTTTACTCAACGGTATGGTATGGTAATACAATAATACGTATTTAGATTACCAAATAAATTGCACACATTACCTAACTTACTTTCTCTTAGTCTTTTTCTCCTTTCATCTTTTTTTTTTGATTTTCTATTGCAATATAATTCAGAAAGGTAAATTTCGCTTTTAGAACCACAAAACACACAAATTTTACACTCTTGAAATCATCGGTAAGACACATATCCTACATTGTATTTTCTATTGTACGCGTAGTAATACTATTATTGGGCGAATGGTGTATTTGCACGCTCTTCGACGGAATATCTTCTTCCGCGTGGTCATCCATTAAACCCACCCACAATACCAAAAGAAAAGATTACGCACCATTCAATGGTAGACTTGGCCGTCCAAAAAAGTTCCTATGCGGAGGATACCTAATTGACACAAAGTTTTCAATACCGAAGAAGTAATTAATGGATCCAATTTCCCCGGAAAATTAAAACCTGCAGACGCTATTATTCCACTTATTTTCCTTGAGGAATCTATAAGCAGAATTCATGTTTTAGCTTAAATCTAAAATGAAAAATATAATAAAGATTTGTCATAATGGTGGACTGTGAAGTTTCCTTCTTATGATGGTGGCAAAATGTACACTGTAATTGCTACTTATCATCGAACATGTCCCGATATTTTTTAATTAGAAAGTAAAAATCTCTGAAACTGTCCCCTTCTTGTAATACATGTGAAAAATGTATAAATGCAGTCGATATTTAACGTGTAAAATCCACAAAAGGCTGCTCAGAAATGTCAATTAACGTTAACTTGTGTTTAAGCACGACATTTAATACTTGTGATAACGATAATGGCAGAAAAATAACTAAACGGCCTGTTAGAGTAAAAGTGTACATTATATAGAAAATACTTCAAAGTTTTGAAAATTTTTTTTCTAAAAACCAAATAAATCTTTCAGATGCTCGAATGAGAGGTGTTTATTAATATTAGAACTATTGTAATGATTATTTTATGTATATAGACTAAGATCGAGATATTGTTTGAATGATTTCCTTCAAGAATGACAGTTTTTGAAGTTCAGCTTCGATCAAAATTTTTATTCAATCAATCGAATTTTTATAAGCGTTTAATTTTTGATCTGAGATGTTTAAGTTATATCTATAATTTGAAAAGTTCACGCAAGCTTTTCGGGATTTAACAATTGACAACCAGAAGATGAATCGTCAGGAATACTAATAGCAATTCCGCAAAGATTAATTGGACTTTGTACAGGTGCGTAAACTTGATTACCATTGAGAATGCCAGTATTGCCACTGAAAATGACAGTATTAGCGTTATCAGCACTTCTCTTAGACTTGGGAATAGGTACTGCGGAAACCATGGATAAAAAGAGGATGACGGTCAAAAATGCAGGAAATCGATTGATGTATTGGAAATTCATTTTTTTGCGTGAGATTTTCTTAACAAGTTTAAAAGAGCACCGCTATTTATAAGAAAGAAATGAAGTATAATTGATTGAAATATTGTTTCGATATCAATACGTACATGTACATGTAAATGTAAAAGGAGTACGTACATGCATGCTACATGTACATGTATTTATTTCTAGTAAATCTAGGATTGGTGTAAATTTGAATGTATATACGTAAAGATACATGTACATGGACAAAGATGCACTTGTAAGTACGTACGTATATGTACATATACATGTATTATACATGTATATAGGGTGGTGTCAGTAGAAAAGGGACAAATTACTCTAATAGATTTGTCCCTTTTCTACTGACACCACCCCAATATTTCGAAATACTTGAATTACGACAGTAGGTATTTTACGTTAAACTAAATAATTTAGGCAAGTTTACCGATATTATATTTTAAATCTATATAACAAAAAACACGGATATCCTAAAGATTCAGATTTACATATCTAATCATGACGATAGTCTGCTAGAGATAGGATCGATTCTCTAGAATCGATTAATTTAGAATAGATTCTGTCATGCTTTGATCACTGATCCTACACTGATTTCAGTTCCTATTGCCACCTTTAGTTGCACATGCTTAATCTGATTGGATTACTGGATTACTAGTACACTTTTATGATACTGTACAGTGCTCATCAGAAGTAACATATCCCCTTAACTTTTCATAGATCATGTGTAATGTACCAAAATTTTTCAAGCACAAAGAATATTACAAATGCTGATTGTTGATACTTTTTATAGATTGGTAGAGCTTTTATATTGTACATTAGATGTTCATAAACTTTCATGTTCCAAATACAATAAATCATTTACTTTAGAATATAATATCTCAATATCTAGTGATCCAATTTGAGCAAAGTACTATTTGGTTTGTCTAAATTAGAAAAATTTAATAGTGTTATTCCAGTTCTTTTAACAGTATTTATATAGCAGAAGGTCTTTAACGGGTCTCTTCTTACAGTTATAAGAGGAG
>CAJVPL010000884.1:0-18766 GCA_910591945.1 Ambispora gerdemannii | reverse complement strand
GTATTTACTTATTAGTAAAGAAGTTTATACATTTTATAAAATACAAACGTTTGATGACTTTAGATTTTATGCACCATTTGCTAGAGTCAGAAGATGTAGCATTTACCAATCCTTCAAGTATTTCTTACCAACTACAATCAAGAATTCGTTATAATGCTCTTACGAAGGAAAAACAAATTCGGATGAATACATCCTTAGCCTTAACTCCTTTTTGCTTTCATATCCTCTTGCGAAGCATCGATATCAATCACAGCTCTTAAAGGCTTTTGACCGTAAATGATAATTTTATAACTAAGTTAAATAAATGTGCATTTTATTTTGGATCTAAGAAAAAAATCAATTTATAAGAAAAATTAAGAATATATGTAATACGATAAAGAATTTAAATTAATAAAAATTTTATGCTTGATTTTAATATATTTAAAATTATTTATTTTTTAAAGTGTTTCATTTCTTTTGAAATAATATTATTATAAATTTAATAAAATAAATTAGAAAATAAAAAAAATAATTAGAAAATATAGAAAAGTTATTGAAAGTGAAAATAAATTTATTAGAAAATAATATAAATGTTAAAAAAAACTTAGAAGATAATAAAGTAGATAAATGATTCTTTTATTTATTTTTATTTTCTTTATACAGTGACAATCAAAAATAATACAATAACATTAAAATTTATTAATTAAACATAGTAAAATATGGATTTTTCTCTTTATATAAAAGTTTTCAATTTTACTAATAAATATTTTTTATTTTTATATTAAATTAAAAATAATATCACATATTTTATTAAAATTTTTTAGGGTTCCGAAAATTGAAATCAAATAGGTTCACATATTAATAAAAAATATAAATAAGTTATAACTTAATAAATTTTATATTAAATCAGAACTAAATAGAATTGAAAACCAAATTATTAGAATCCTTAATTTAATCTGATCAAGTTATTCTAATTGCATATAAAATCAATTATTTTTTTATAATTAAACATATAAAAAATAATTGATTTTATATGCAATTAGAACAATTTAATCAGATTAAATCTAAAAAATCTGAAAAAAATATATGTTAAAATATATAATATTATCTTTATATTAATTAAAAATAAAAAATATATATTAGTAAAATTAAAAATTTTTATATAAAAAGAAAAATTCACATTTTATTATTTAATTAATAAATTTAATATTATTGTATTATTTTTGATTGTTATTATATATAATAGCTAATAAAATTATAAAAATTAAATATTTATCTTATATAAAAGTTTAATAAATATTTTTTGTTTTTATATCAAAACAAAAAATTATAAATTATATTTTAATATATATTTTTTTTGTATTTTTTAGATTTTTTTCTAATAAAGTTATTACAAAAATTTTTTATAATTAAAATATAAAATTAATTATAAAATTTTTGCAATAATTTTATAATTAAAATAATTTTATCAGAAAAAATCTAAAAAATAAAAATATATATATTAATTAATATAAAAATAAAAAATATTTATTACTATAATTCTGTTAGCTATTATATATCTCTTTATAATAATCTAAAAGTATAATAAAATATAATAAAAATTAAAATTTTTATTTTTGTTTATAAATATTTTTTGTTTTATATCAAATTAAAAGTTTGTATTTTAACATATAATAACTAACAAAATTATGAAATTATATGTATAATTTTATTAATAAAAATTAAAATTGTTGTTTTATATAAAAGTTTTTAATTTTATTAATAAATATTTTTATTTTTATATCAAAATAAAAATTATAAGTTGTAATTTAACATATATTTTCTAGATTTTTTTGACAAAGTTGTTTTAATTACAAAGTTATTACAAAAATTTTTTATAATTAAAATGTAAAATTAATTATAAAAAATTTTTGCAATAAATTTGCAATTAGAATAACTTTATCAAAAAAATTCAGAAAAAATATATGTTAAATTATAACTTATAATTTTTATTTTGATATAAAAATAAAAAATATTTATTATTAAATTAAAAACTTTTATATAAGACAAAAATTTTAATTTTTACTATATTTTACTAATAAAATCACATGCATGATTCCACAATTCTGTTAATTACTATATATTTTTTATAAATATTTAATTATAAAGTTGATTATACAAACTTTTTATAATTAAAAATTTAAATTTACTAAATTTTAATTATAAAAAGTTTGTATAATTAACTTTATAATTTAAAATATTTTTGAAATTAAATTTATAATAATCTATAAAAAATATATTAAAATACAGAGTTTTAGCTTTATTTTGATATAAAACAAAAAATATTTATGAACAAAAATAAAAATTTTATTATAGAAAGATAATTTCAATTTTACTATATTTACTAGAAATGTGTAATATATATATTTATATTTAGAATTTTTTTATAATAATAATTTTGAAATTAAGTTTTAATTTTAAATAATATTTAATTATATTTAATTTTTTAATTTAATAAACTAATTCTAAATCAAAAAATGAAGTATTAAATTTTTGAATAAACATTTCTTTTTTGTAATTAATTTCTTTATATAAATAAAACAATTTAATGTTTTTAAAAACATTAAAAAAATTGTTACAAAAATTGCATGTTTTTATTGTAGATTCATGAAAAAAAAAACGTGATAATGAAAAAACATACAAAAGATGTTTAAAAAAAATATAATTTGTATTAATAATGTACAAATCAAATAAATTTATCAAATTTACAAGATGGAATATTATTTTTAATGCGAGAATACTCAAAAATCAAGAGAAAACATTTATCTAAAAGAAAAATTAAAAAAGTCGGCAGTAAAAAATTAATTATAAAATAACATAATAAAGTTAATATCTTTTAAAATTTATATTAGTTATAAATCATAATTTAGATGATTATTTTGTTTTTTTTTTATAGTTATTTTCTATTATAAAATAAAAAAAAGTAATTTTTAAAAAATAAAATAACAAATCGACGCCGAACACCAGTGTTAAATTAACCAATCGGATCGCAGGATCAAAAAATTTAAACAATCAAATCACAGGATCAACGTGTAACGAAAAAATTCAAAGCGATAACGAATTTTTGAAAACTCAAAATTCTGCTTATGCAATTGCTTTGCCTCATCCCAAACCCTAATCCAGACTAATAAATTTTTGATTTTTTTTTGTGGTGTTTTACATCACTGGTGTGATTTATAATTTTTTGATAAACATTATTAATTGTGACAGATTAAAACGAAACCAGATTAAAATGAAATCAGATTATAATAAAATCAATCAAAAGAAAATTTGGTTCTTTTTTTATGGGAGAGAAGGGTTAGGGTTAGGGTTAGGTTAGAGCATAACATTAAAATCTGTCCCACTCTATTTCGTTTTAATACGGTTTCATTTTAATCCGCCACATTAATTATCAATCGATAATTGATCTTGTTTTATTTACATCATGTAATTTTAAATTAAATTAATTGATCAAATTTGTTCATAAACGAAATATAAAACAAAAAAACCACAAAAAATATCTAAAATATTTCTATTTGTAATCTTGATCAAACGAAATATATAATTAATATATAACTTAAAGAATAGTTCTTCTTCAATCGAACCTTAGTGTAACACGTCTTTCATTATCCTTTACATTTATTAATCGACCAATGTTAAAGGTTTGGACGTCAAAATTTTGAAGCAGTCTAGTCGTCTCTTCAATATTCTCTGGGGATACAACAAGTACCATTCCAATACCACAATTAAATGTCCTGAATAGTTCATCTATTACAATTTATTCATTGTTAAGAGAAGCAAAGGACAAATTATCGCAATAAAAAGTCTGAAATAATTACCATATGGAATATTTCCGTATTGCGCCATCCATTTAAAAACCTCAGGTAAGGTCCATTTACTCGTATCTATAATAGCACCAATATTATCAGGCAAAACTCGGGGAATATTATCTACAAATCCACCTCCGGTAATATGAGCCATTGCTTTCACAAGTCCTTTCTTAATAACAGGAAGCAATTGTCTTACGTAGATTCTCGTCGGAGTAAGTAGACTTTCACCCAAAGTTTTTGTTGGATCCCAAGGACACGGAGACATATATTCAAGATTATGTTTATTGATTACTTTACGAATAAGCGAGAATCCATTGGAATGGACACCCGAAGAAGCGAGACCAAGCAGCAGATTATCAGCCTGGATTTCGGAAGTACGTGGAAGAATCCCATCTCGATTAACTGCTCCAACTGCAAATCCGGCCAAATCAAATTCATCTATAAAAAGAATATAAAATGGTTGTTGTTGATTGAAAAATCCGAGTGATCAATCTTTTACTCACCAGCACTATAAACACCCGGCATTTCTGCAGTTTCACCCCCAATTAAAGCGCATTCAGATTGAAGGCATCCTTCTACAACACCCTTTATCACGTCCTTGGCTACATCAATATGTAATTTGCCACAGGCATAATAGTCAAGGAAAAATAATGGTTCTGCGCCTTGTACAAGAAGATCGTTGACACTCATAGCAACCAAATCGATGCCTGAAGAAAAAGATGAGGAAAATGACACCAAATATTAAATATGCAACAAATGAATGATATAAATCTATACACACCGATAGTATCAAATTTATTTATAGCCTGAGCAATCTTCAATTTTGTGCCGACACCATCAGTTGTTGATACTAAAATTGGATCATCATAACCAGCTTCTTTCAAATCAAACAGACCCCCAAACCCACCAATTTCAGATATCAAGCCGCGTCGCTTTGTCGATTTTACCAATGGTTTTATTTGATCTACCAACTTATTTCCAGAGTCTATGGATACTCCAGCAGATTCATAAGTCATCACACGATTATTATTTTCAATTGATTTCTCAGCGAGATATTCGAAGGCTCTATATATAAATTTAGAGAGTTAGATTAATAAAAGCGGATTTTTGCGATTTTGAAGAGTAAATTTTTACTAATTAAACTTCACCGGTGAGCTATATCATTTCTGTAAAACAAGTTTTCGAAATTAATAAGTTTCACTGTTTCATAAACATTATCTACTGCTTCCCTCAGTGTACTTGCAACTCCAGAGACGGCAAGAACTCGACCGCCTGATGTGACAAGTTTATCATTCAGAATACTTGTACCAGCATGAAATATTAACGTATCTATCATGTAAATTAATGGAATAAATCTCACAAAAGTTCAACCAACAAATTAATGTAGTTTTTAGCTTAATATTATATTACCGGGTGCAATATTGTGAATAGTTATTTCTTTTCCTTTTGAGTATTTGCCAGGGTATCCTCCTGCGGCAATTATAACTGTTGCAGCGAAACCAGGCTTTGTAGAGATATGCACAGAATCCAATCTTCCCTCAGTGCAAGCCTTTAATAAAAAAATTAGACAATTTCTTAATTTCTTAAATCAATTCAACAAGTATTTTTATACCAGCATAATTTCGGCGAGATCTGTATCATCGCTTAGTAAGGGTAAAACTGCCTCAGTCTCGGGATCCCCAAAACGAACATTATATTCTAGCACTTTCGGTCCCGATGAAGTAATCATTAAACCTGTAAAGAGCATTCCGACAAATGGAAAGCCTGAAAAGAATTGTATAGCCGAAAAGAAATGTTTTTAGTTAGTATAATTGTACATAACCATTAATGAATAATCTTTCAAATATCCCACCATCTCGTCTCATCCCAGATATAGTGGGCATAAGAATAGTGTTTTTAATTTCTGTGATCAATTCGGGTGTGGCGATGGGAGTTGGACAGTAACAGCCCATGCCACCAGTATTGGGACCCTATAAAGTCAATATAAGAAAATTGTCGCACATTATTTTCGACTTACAATATAAATTATATGTGAAATATGAACCAAATCGCCATCAAAGATACGTTTGTGGTCTTGAGCTGGAGGAAGTGGAATTATTGTATATCCATCTGAGAAACTCAAAACACTCAATTCTTGGCCTTCAAGAAATTCTTCAATGACTACTTCATCACCTGCGAGTTTACTTTATTAGTGACCAGGTGTGCATCCCTGTATTGTAATTTTTTTGCTGTGAACTCCCATCACATCATACCTGCCGATCCAAAAGCTCTATCAACCATTAGTTCTTTCAAAGCTTCGAGAGCTTCTTGTTTATTAGTAGGAATCAATACACCTTTACCACCCGCGAGACCAGAAGCCTAAGGAGTTTTTGAACAATCAATCGGTTGTAAATGTTTAAATTCGATAATATATTCAGGATAGTCACCTTGATTACAATCTTGTGAGATATTGAATTTAGATATGCCTTTGCTTTCTCGTAATCGGAGAAATTCTAGCAGTATTATAGTACAAATTTTAATTAATATGAAATTGGATTGGACATGTAAATATTTCAATCAATTACTTTATATGCAGCTGTTGGAATGTTATGCTTTTTCATGAAATTTTTCGAAAAAGTTTTGGACCCTTCCATCACAGCTGCCTGAGGAGAAGGACCAAAACATGGAATTCCAACTATCAGCAAGTGGATATAATTTTAGTTCGAAACGGTGAATTATATTTATGAAACCAAAGAAAAATACTTGCTTTTTTTAAATACTGATTGTATGCCTTCAACTAATGGCTGTTCGGGCCCAGGAATAACAAAATTTACCTAAACACTCATATAAAATGAAAACTATTAGAATAATACGCGAAATTTGCCGTTGATATGCTTCGAAAAAAATCTCACATGATTGTTCAATGCAAATTCTGTTAATTTGGAAAAATCACTGACTCCAATATTAACATTTGAAACTTTGTTAAGTCTTTTTGCAGTGCCTCCGTTACCTAAGAATAAAAATAAAATATTAGAAAATTGAATATATACGTAAAATGGATCTTTAATTAGATAGCTTACCGGGGCTTACATATATAGTTTCAACGAGTGGCGACTGTGCCAATTTCCAAGCAAGTGCGTGCTCACGTCCCCCAGAGCCAACCAAAAGTATTCTGAGTTTCTCTTAAATAAACAAAATAAAAAATTTTGGCCTTACAAAAATTACAGATATGATGTACATACCCATTATCGAAAGAAATATTTGACCCAGACACTGGACGCGAAAAAAGAGTTTTTTCTATTGATCATCCCCATCGAGATCGACAAAAATTTGTTGGTTGTGAACTGCACATGTAGATCAAAACACGTAAATTGGAGAAAAAGAAACAAATCTATAATTTCTTCATTATATCCAATAAAGCATGAACGTGTCAGTACCTTTAAAGCTCTCAATGTCGGTAATATGTCCTTGGCCAGATATTTGGCCTTGGTGTGGAACCCCTGACTGTAACCTTATATGCGCTTTTTTCGGGACGCGTTCTGCCTACACCTATGATGACAAATATGAAGGAATAATTTTAAAAACAGAAACAAACGAATCGGCTGAAGAATCTGAAGAAAAATTTTGTTATAGCAGTCGTAATTATAACGAGAAAAGACGCGCATTTTGATATAATATCATCGTATTTCCATAAAATAATATATTGTTTCGTTTTTTGTAGAACCCGTAGTTCCTAATTCAAAGCAACAGCTAAAGCAAGACGAAATAATACAGGATTCTCAAAAAAATGGTAATTTCATCATATTATGGAGTGGAGTCAGTTAGAAAGGGACAATTACTCTAATAGATTTGTCCCTTTCTACTGACTCCACCCCATATAATTGCCATGAATTATATTAAAAGAAATAATTATAACAAGAACGGTTTGTGTATGCTTTACAAAACAATAGTATCTAATACCAAAGAATGTCAACTCAATAATCATAAATCTACTCAAATTCCCGAGAAAGTAACGCAACCAGAAACTTCCAAAGCAAATTCTCAAGTTCATCCAAAAATATTGCAATCAGATACTTGTACAACAAATCGCGAAAGAAATCTCAAGGGAAATCATAAAGCCGCACAAGTGTCTCTAAAAGTATTACAATCTGAAACTCTTAAAGCAAACTATGAAAAAGAAGTTAAAGATATTCGTAAATCCGCGCAAAATCCTTCGAAAATATCACAACCTAAAATTTTTACATTAAAACACGGAAATGATGTCAAGGAAAATCGTAAGTTTGTATTTTGATCCCTATATTATGATTCAAGTGAATGATCAAAATCTTTCAACTATTAAATTAATACACATTTGTATCAATCATGCAGATTTCCAAAAAATACCAATCGAACACAATAGTAAAAAAGACGAGGAAACAACAAAAGATACAATCATAATCAAAAAAGACAAAGAAAATTTCTATATTTTAGACGACACCACCGAAAATGATATCGTATTACATGAGCATGATTCACACCATATGATCGCACAGAGAACTACATTCCCTGCCTTGGATAACATCTTTGCACGGAAACGCATTATGCCTCTTAAATCATTTGCCAATAAAGAAGTACAGGCTGGAACTGGATTGTTTGAAACGCATAATCTTGCTTGTCAAACAAGTTTTTCGAGGCATGTTTCAAGTGTTATTATTAATCCGGATTCACATACTGGAGATGAATTTGTACCTGAAGCAATCAATGGGATGCAAACTGAAAGGAAAATTATCGCTAATTCTAATGTCCAAACATCAATTGTTTCAAATAAAAGTGTCGGGGAAATTTTAAATTTGGTAAATCAGATTAAGGAAGACTCAATTGCAAAACCACAAGAAACATCCAATACTATTCCCGAACTTTGCGAAACAAATGAAGTTGGACTTGATGATTATTTTAAAGAATCTGTTGCAGATATCGAAAGCGAGGATAGTAGTATTGAAAACGATAACGATGAAAATCTGATTGAGAGACAAAACGAAGAAAATAATGAAATCAAAGAAGACGAGTTTTCAAATCGAGAACCAATCGTTGAAAATTCGTCATACGCAATTTCGCCGACTGGAAACTTGGAAAATGATACTTCTAAAACGCAAAACAGCAACGAAGCTATCGAAAATGATCAATCAATGGTTTCAAAACATCAAGTTATTGAAGATAATGCACAAGAAGATATCAATGTTAAGAGGCTTACCATGGTTACTTTTGCACCAACTGCGAACTATACATCGGAAAATGATAATATACTTGGTGATGGTTCTGTACAGTCAATTGAAGCAGATCTTTATCATGGCGAAAATAACGAAGATTCTATTCATCTTATGGAAAAATGGATATCTGTCGCTTTATGCAAACAATATCCTAACCCAAAAGATTGGGAATATATTGTTGATTGCGATTTAAGTGAAAAAGGACTTGAATCGGTTTATTCTTTGAGCAATTTCATGCCAAAGCTGGAAACAATATCACTAAATAATAATAATTTGGAATATCTGCATGGATTGCCATCGGTCCTGACTACCTTAAAAGTTGCGTCTAACAAGTAAGTACTAGACGCAAATATGTTTATATACATTTTGACATTTGATCCAAAAAGAATATGGTTTATGTATATATATTTCTGTTGAATACATAGATTAACGTGCATGACAGATTTCAGGCATCTACCCAATTTACAATATTTGGACATTTCAGACAATTTAATTGAAGATCTGAATGGTAAGGATCAATAACCTATTAGTTTACTTAATTTAAATTTATTAATTGATTTATTGCTATGTTAAGATCTTGCAGGCTTAGGAAATCTCCGAGAACTAGTAGCATGCGATAATTTAATTCGGAGTTTTAATGGAGTTTTTTGCTTAAAATCCCTTCAAAGGTTGACTCTGAAAAGAAACAAATTTACTGCAGTCGATTTCACAACGTGTAATCTGTGAGTAAGAAAAAACTATTTTACTATTTTATTCAACTTTGAATATTTAATATTTATTTTTAATTTAATAGACATCTTTTAGAGAATTTGGATCTATCAGAAAATGATATCGAAGAAATTAACGGACTTCATTCATTGAAAACTCTTAAAAGTTTGGATTTGGGTAATTGTTATTTTGATATTTATTACGTATTCCATGTAAGTTTACATAATGCCTTGAAATATTTACTTTCAATAGAACAAAACAATATACGATTATTCAATCCATCTCAAATAATGAATGCTCTTGTGTGTCTAAAAATTGGACGAAATCAATTGGTTGAACTGAATGTGAAACGAATGCCTAATCTTCGAGCCCTCGTTTTGGATCATAACAAACTGAAAGAAATCAAGAATTCAGAGATGCTCGCAAGAATAGCCACCTTCTCAGCACGAAATCAAAAAAGGGATGATAAAATGTAATCTCTAAAAATACATTAATTTTATTACTCAGCACTGTTTTTAAACCTCATCAATTTTCCATTGTTAGCAATATTAACTTTAAGCATATACGAGGAGTCGAAAATCTATATCTAACTGGGAATCCACTTACGAAATTAGAAACAATGACCGAATTCTTTAAGCTTGACCTCATCGAACTCTCCAAAGTTGGACTAAAAGAACTACCAGAAAAGTTTTATGAAATGTGTCCAGGGGTTTCCTACATAAATCTGAATTATAACTACCTCACAAATATTCGTCCTCTTCGAAGACTAGCACACTTAAAGCAATTGACGGTAATTTGCAATGAATTAAGCAATTATGAAATGGTTCTCGAAGTCACCAAACGATTGTCAACGTTGAAGTATTGTGATCTAAGGTACTTGATATACAACTACTAGTTTGATTAGCATGTATTTTTGGTTGTACTAATTATCTTAATAAAATGCAGATGCAATCCATTCACCATGAAATTCTATCCATCACTCGAATCACTGCTCATCGCATACGAATCAAGAAGACATATATGGGATATCACAGAAACTAAAAAATATCAAAAGGAATGGGATATTCGCGACAAAGAGTTCCGAGAAAACATACCAGACGATATATTTGTAAAGAGAAATATTTATCGATTTTCTATAATTCGCCGGTGTCCACATATGATACGATTGGATGGTTCGAACGTTGAAGAGAGTGAAAGGATCGAAGGTGAAAAATGGTATCGAAGATTGCCTGTTGAACTTCCTATCATATATTAAATTATAATTTATTCAAATGTATATTCATTAACTAAGGTAGCTGATTTTATTCTAATAACTAAGTAAAAATGAAATTTATCTGATCTTTAAAGCCCGACTATGAATCAAGGCGTTCTATTTACTTTATACATTGTATAAATTAGTTTACCGCCACATATTCCTTGCTTGTGTAAAAAAATTGAAGAAACACGTACAGTTAAAGTTCGATAAAGCGAACTCACGTTAAAACGAAGAATTTTCAGGAACCAACCTATTAACAAAGAGCTTGATATAACGAAGAATAATATAAATAGTACTTTATAACGTTAAGCGAAGTTTATTTTTGAATAACCGGGGCACAAAAGAATACAGATGACCAAGCTGTTTCTAAAATTAATCACAAGAAATCACGTGTATAAAGTCATTAATATGACAATTATTATTTTTTTACTAATTTTTCTGACGATTTACTTTTATGATGTCGCAACTTCACTACAAGTTTGCAGACAAGCCAGAGTTTGAAGTATTACCGTTTGAAGGATCAGATATCTCAATTATTGCTGCAAAGGAAAACATTATAAAGGCTTTAGATCTGAAAGAAGCAGACATTGTTCTATCACAGGCAGATACAGGCGAAGGTACATTTTCTTTATCAAGAGTCGTTTTGGCTGGTATACCTGAAATCTTTCAGCTCAAGAATAAATTTTCTAATTGAACTTTCGATTCTTCAAATTTACTTTAGAGTATACTGACAATAAGTTAATACCCTCAAACACAAGAATAATTATAAAGCACGCGGCAACGAAACCGGTGAGTGGCTTAGACCCACCAGTATCCAGCCTGCCATTGAAATCGTCTGGAGATCCAAATACTAATACGACTAAAGGGTGTGTATCTTTTTAGGATTAAGATCTTTTGTTGCAAAATCAACTACGGAAACTTTTTAAGATATCTAAGCTTTTTTTGTCTTGTGCAGTTTCCCAAAACAGCAGCAACAAGCAGAACAGATCACCGGGGTTGACATAATTACCTCTAATCCTAACATACAGTCGGAAGATGATGCGATCAAAACAATGTTTCAGCAACAAGCCATTTTTTGGGATGCTGCGCAAAATAAATCTATAAAGTAAGTTTATTGGTGTCTTTAAAAAATCTTTTCTTATTTTTTTTTTGTTAAGTATTACTTCTCTTCTTCTAGAACATCACCTTCGGAAGTACCTCCTGAACGTACAAATGGCAGTCAATCTATTGCATCTTCATCTGCTATACCTAAACAATATCCGCGTCCCAGTGAAGTTATTTTAAGAAAGAAATCTATAGGACAACCCTCTTGGAATGTGCAGAATGGTAAATGAAGTTTATTGATTATGTTAATTGATTAGATAAAATCCAAAAAAATACTCATAATATTGTTGAAATTTAGGACAAGCAAATGGATTTCCCACACAAGAAATCCCATCCTTTAGTTCCACGACCTCGGTCCATCCCAGCATGTATGTACATAATTTCTATTATCCAATTTGGTCTGTGTGTCTATTTTGAAATAAAACGGACAATAACTGATGCATAAATATTCTTAGTGCTCAATCCCAAGTATTTCGCGAGCGTCCCAATCTTTCCGTATCTACTTCCACCGAATCACTTCAAATTCCACAAGAACTTCAATGTGGAATATGCAAGAGGCTCGTAAAAGAAGCTGAATCGACACCTTGTTGTCGTGCCATCTATTGCCGGCAATGTATGTATTATTATTGTTATCTACAAGGAATATCAACACCTTGTCTAGAATTCGATTATATCAAGAACAAGAACAGTAGGAATTTCAGAATAGGGCAAATTCGATATTTTTTTAATATTGGGAAAGATTTCATTTGTTTGCGATTAATTTTTTCGAGATTTGAACAAATTCATCGCACAATAAACATTTTCCCTGTTTCATCTTTTTCAAACTTCTTTTTTAACCTCAACTTCCTCGAGGATATTTTGCCCCACTTATTTTTCATTGGTTAAATGAAAGTGCATAATCCGGATATACTAGCAACCAATTAACTATATCTGCGAATCTAGCTACGTCCAAAGCAAGCATCACCAGTAATGAATGGGTGGGCCGTATGTTGGCTAGTCGAGCAGCGTTAACTTGCATATACATACATAGACTTGCGTATATAATTTTGAGTCCTCCAAACTAACCGCATTATGGATAGCTTTTCTATCGCCATAATTCATTTTCTTTTGAATTCATTTTAGGTCATTTCCACTAACAAAGATATATATTGCCTTTTAACTTTTGAAAAAATTTGGCGATACAAATGGATCTGTTAATATACAGGTATTCAAGAAACGTTGATAAGAAACGGATTCAAGTGTCCTGAATGCAGAAAACAATTGATGACGGGTGATTTGGAAGAGGATACGAGAACACGAGAGGCAGTAAGGAAATATAAAGAAGACGGTGGTGTACTGCCTCAGACTCAGAATCAAAGTCTCCAAGCACAAAGTGCCAGAGATCAAAGTGATCGAGAAGGGGCAGATGTCTCAATGTCAGACGATTCAAAACAAAAGGCTGATAAAACGGACATTCAAAATGTCCAAGTTTCACGTGTTGATAATATTAATACACCTGTCAGTCCAAGAACTTCTAAAGATAGTCAAACAGAGGTAGAAGAATCCTCACAATAGAATTTCGAGTTTACGCTGCTTGATTTCTCGATCATTAATTTTCTTCATACTCCAGATTACTAATCCTTGAATATCCGAATTCCCATGCATGAACAATATATACTCACAGGGAACATCGCAGGACAAACCTTCGGGATTGCTTCCAAAATTACCTAATAATACAACAAATTTGAGACCTCCAATACAGGGGGCAAGGTTGCCAGATCAACTACGTCAATCTCAAGCGACAAAATCTCAATATCCTCAATATCCACAAATGCCTACGGATAATTTTGCTTGGAATTCTAATGGGAAGTCTTTCGGCGTGGATCCTAGATTTCAAGGCTATGGTCAATATGAAGACGATTATTATGGGGATTACAGTAATGCATATGGATATAATCAAAATCCAGATTATTGGTTAAATGAAGGTAAGAAGAAATCGGACAGAAATTTAACTTTATTGTATCTGTATTACTCAATCAAAATTTATCTGATCTTACTATTTGATACATAGGAAATTCATATTCATTCTATCCCCCATATTTCGATCAATACTATTATCCAAACCAGGAATTCCTGCCAAATCCAGCATTGTATCACAATTTTCCACAAATGTATTCTGACTGGAATGCACCATCACCTCAATTCCCTAATGTCTCTCCTCCTTTTGGTAGCATGGGTGCTAATGTAAATATGGGTCGTGGCGGGGGACCTGTACCTTTCAGGGGCCGTGGTAGCCCCACTAGTAATTTTGGAAGCTTTAGCGGTACAACTCGTCCTATTAATCGTAGAGGGCGCAACCGTGTTAGAGGCTATCAGACGTTCAATGACCGTCCGTTTGATCCTGGATTTGCAAGCGGTGAGAAGCGTAAGGAAAATGAGGAAATGATGTCATATAGTCGAAGAGAAGGGTAAATTATAGTGTTAAGCTATTTTGCTTTTTTATTCACGCATTTCTTTTTTTTGCTTATCAAATGAACAATTTATTACAGGCAAGAGGTAACAACAGTCTATCGTCAAGAAGGGACTAAAGACGAACAAGTTGATGATTTCGGTCGTGACATTGCCAGAAGAATGTCATCTACATCGCGGCCTATGAGCAGGAATGAAACCAGTATTCCCAAATCACCTTCCCATTATTCAGATCTGGATAGGCGACGTGATGGATCAAGAGGAGAAAGTAAAGAAAAAAGGAGCCGTGAAAGGTCATCACACAGAAGTTCGCGCCATTCTCATCCACATTCTCACCATTCAGCAAGGCGATCGCCGAATAGGCACGGGCGTTTACCAAATGATCGGAGAAGATCACGTTCACGCTCACATTCACGGCGTAGAAGTCCTAATTATAATCCAGATCAGTACCACAAAGATGATCGACGTCAAAGAATTAGTGATAACCAAGAATCTTATTATAATATGCGTCTTGATAGTGACTTGTTAGTGCCTAGTGATGTTGTTGAAAAACAAGATAATTCAAATAAAAGCCGTCGGTCGCGATCAGCATCTCCTCGAATGCAAATGGACGATCGTGTTCCACAAATAGATAATGATGATAGGCGAGATTCACCGATTCAAATTGAAGAAGAATTAGATGATAATCAACGTCGGGCTCGTTCATCGACACCAAGACCATTGACTGGTATGTCAATCGAACATGAATCCAAGGAAGAAATTGAACGCAAGGTGGAAACCGTCGTAAACCTAAGAGAATCGCAGTCTCCCGAAGAAGACGTATCATCGGTTCGTGGTGAAAATGAAACTCCTTATCATGGTGAGGATATCACTAATGATGACTATGAGGATCGTGAAATCGATTCACAATACAGATCTTCTGAATTTGATCATCCAATAAAAAATAAAAACTCGCCAAATTACCATCGAACACATAATAGCAGGAGATCTGAACGTCATCGATCCTCTCATCATGGAGGACATAGCTCGTCAGAACACGAGGAATATCATTCGCAATCCAGGCATGGTATCTTATCAAAGGACCGCCATGAAGAACACATCTCTTCAGGTCGTCATTATGATGATCCACATAGATCATCTCATGCCCGACACCATTCCATAGAACGTGAAGAACGACATTCTCAATCCAGACACAAAGATCTATCAAGACATCGCCACGAAGAGCATGTGTCGACAAGTCGTCGATACGAGGAATCACATCGACTATCTCATCATAGGCACGCATCTTCAGAACAAGAAGATCGACCTTCACAATCTAAGCATGGACATACTTCTTCCAAACACCGTCATGAAGAACGTTCTTCTAGAGAGCATCGAAATTCAATACATCGTGATGCACACACGTCCTTGCGGCATTCCCACGAAACACGCGCTGCTTCCCGAGATCATGTTGGACACAGGGCATCAAGTCGTCATCGTGATGGACACACTTCATCTTCACGAGATCATCGAGAGGCACGCAATTCTAGGAGTAAGCGCTCTTCATCAAAGCATCGACAAAGTAAAAGCCGCCACGAACGACATTCATCTGTTGAGCGGGACGGGAAAAAAAGACGAAATTACAGGAGCACTTCCAGGGACGTTGATGATTATTCTCGGAAACGTTCTCGAATATAACTTTTACCTTTACACTCAGAACAGCTAAAGTTAGTCGTTAGCAGCTTCCATTATGATTTTCAATTTCAAAATCGATATAAAAAATGCGAAAAATCAATGTACAAACTTACGTATCTGAATTGGAAGATTCCGGTATAAACTCTAATTTTAATGTATTAACTTAGTAATTTTTAATTTTATAATAAGAGATTTGTTTACTCTGCCTATTCAAAGTCCTGATAAAATGGTGGTTGTCAGAATATAGAAATATTACATTTTGACAAATTGATTGATTCTTACATCTTTGTACAAGAAAAAAATTAGACATCATTTTTAAGTATTCAAAGCAGATTAGCTTAACAGATATAGTAATCACAGAGATATAATTATAAACAAATATTATTATAAAGAATTATTGATTTTTTTAATTGGATAATTATAATAATGAGTAGATTTTAGCTACTTTTATAACGAAGTATAATTAAAATCTCGATATAATTTTCCAATAATTTGGTACATGTAATTCGTTATAAAAAGTATAGTAAATCTTGAAAAAAAAATTTACTAATAGTCCGGACCACCTTCGTTTTGGCTGTCGGGGTGTACCGTAGAACACTGACTATAGTACCCGGGGTACTTTACAAAAACCCGGGTACAAAGCATATCGGGATCCAGCGTTGTCACTTTACCACTGGACTGGACTTATAAAATTACTAAGCCCAGTGGTCCAGTTGCACAGAATTGGATTGACACTGCGAAAAAAGTGTCAGATCATGTGATATTTGTGTATGTCCGGAAAAATTATACAGTAGGATTAGATTCTACCAGGAGGCACTACACTTTTACAGATCCAGAAAATCCGACCCATACTACCGATGATCATCATCGGTCGGAATTGTATAATTACACATTAATATTAATAACGATATAATAACGGTAAACTTTATTTTGCTTTTTGTTCTTTTTGTGATATTTCTGTTTCCTTTGTTCTACATATTTATCTTTAGTTAGTCGTCGCCAACATTGCTGTTTCGTCTCTCTTCTCGTTTAGCGTTATTCTCAATTATTATTCATTTTTCTTTATATTTTCTCTAGGTCGTGGTTATTGACTTCTGTATTTTTATTTTGTAGGTGGTTTTTATTTTTCGGTTTTTTTTGTTCTTTTTTATTTTTGCTTGCACGCAATATTGAGCCAAAGGCAACCAACGCAAGCAACGTGAATATCAAAGGCAACCAACGTGGACACCAAAGGCAACCAAGGCAATCAACGTGGACACCAAAGGCAATCAACGCAAGCAACGTGAATGCCAAAGGCAACCAACGCAAGCAACGTGAATGCCAAAGGCAACCAACGTGGACACCAACATGGACACCAAAGGCAAGCAAACGTGAATATCAAAGGCAACCAATGTGGATGCCAAAGGCAACCAAGGCAACCAACGTGAAAATCAAAGGCAACCAACGCAAGCAACGTGGATGCCAAAGGCAACCAACGTGAAAACCAAAGGCAACCAACGCAAGCAATGTGGATGCCAAAGCAAATGTGGATACCAAAGGCAACCAACGCAAGCAATGTGGATGCCAAAGCAAACGTGGATACCAAAGGCAACCAACACAAATAATGTGGATGCCAAAGGCAAGCAAATGTGAATACCAAAGGCAACCAATGTGGATGCCAAAGGCAATCAACGTGGACACCAAAGGCAACCAATGTGAACACCAAAGGCAACCAACGTGGATGCCAAAGGCAACCAACACAAGTAATATGGACACCAAAGGCAACCAACGTGGAAACCAAAGGCAACCAACACAAGCAACGTGGATGTCAAAGGCAACCAACACAAGTAATATGGACACCAAAGGCAACCAACGTGGAAACCAAAGGCAACCAAGGCAATCAACGTGGACACCAAAGGCAATCAACGCAAGCAACGTGGATACCAAAGGCAACCAACGCAAGCAATGTGGATGCCAAAGGCAAGCAAACGTGAATACCAAAGGCAATCAATGTGAACACCAAAGACAACCAACGCAAGCAACGTGGATACCAAAGGCAACCAACATGGATACCAAAGACAACTAATGCAAGCAACGTGGATGTCAAAGGCAACCAACTTGGATACCAAAGGCAATCAAGCAACGTGGATGCCAAAGATTGTTAGTACCAATTGTCACGAGACTTATATGTATATATGTGATTTAACGTGTGTCAACACGTCAAAAATTATTCTTTACGATGCAAGTTTGCAAACGATGCAGGTGCAAGCATAACGAAGTTGAATTTATTTGGAACAATCAATTTCATTTAACTTGCAAGCAGTGTAAATTATCACTGCAAAAAAATAAAGAAAATAAATCTCCAGTAATTTCTTCCACGTCTCACTTTACTTCCTCCCAAAACACACAATCCTATTCACCATTTACAAGTATTAATAATGATAATGATATAAACGATATTCATATTGGATTTTTGGACCTTTCAGATTATATTTATAATTGTATCGCGAACATTATTGAAAACGAAAAAGCAGAAAAAGATCAAA
>CAJVPL010000883.1:0-18770 GCA_910591945.1 Ambispora gerdemannii | reverse complement strand
TAATCATTAATATTCCTATTTCGTGATCTTTTTAGAATTAGGGTTAGAGTCAAAGTCGGTCAACTGGAGGCGGTGTGTGTTATATTTACAGCCAACAAATTTCGCCCGGTGTATGTTCAAAAGTCGAAGAAAGAAATGAAAAAAAATTTGCAGTCAACAATAACAAAAAGGGGGGAAAACCGCCATATTTAAATTTATGTTGATGTTGCACATCCAAATCGGGCGTTACTTTCATATGATCGATGGCCCAGTGGTGACTTGTAATCGTCAATCAAATTTGATTGGTTATTGCAATAAACCACTTAACAAATGACGCATAACTTAATATAATCACGTGATTTTTTGCAAGTGATCAAATCGATTTTTGATTTTTGGGTGATTAGCGTCTTTAAATGTCCAACACTGTAGTACCCTGGCCATGGCAAAAAATGGGCGGTTCACGCGATATTTTTTGTATCTCCGGAAAATTTCTACGATAAAGGTTATTGATAAAGGTTAATTTAAAGGTTAGTATTAGGGTTAGGGCTAGAGCTGGGGTCAAGATTATATGTAAAATTGCCTTCCCGACTCTTTTTTTAGTGTACCAATCTGGATTTAGTCATCTGTTTCCGTATTTTTACATTTTTTGCTTTTTTCATTTATTGTGTCGGATTTGTTTTGGTTTGTGCCACCAGCAGCACGTGAACCGCCCCTTTTTTTTGCCATGGACAAAATTAGCTATTTGATAAGTCACTAAATTTAATATTAAAATAAAGTTATTTAGTAGGTCACTTGAGGTTACTTTGAGGTCATTCTGCGGTCACTGTCCAACACTGGTACTACATGTACTTTGGAAATTCGGAATGATAGCGATAGATGTTATGCACCATACAATAATGCACGTCAAGTACATGTACATACGGTCGGTACATGTACATACGGTACACGTACATAACAATAACGAGACGAGCTAAACAACTGAATCTACCAGAATGTCGATAGAAACTGCAATTTCAGAACACCATCTCAAATATTTTGATTTTAACGCTTTTAAAGATAGAGAAGTAATTGGAAATGGGAATTTTGGCGAAGTATATAAAGCAACTTTAAACGACGACTTGACGGTAGCTTTAAAAGGTCTTTATGTAAAAAATAAAAACTATGAACGAAATCAAAAAGAATTCGTTAATGAGGTAAATTTATTACTTTATCTGATAGTCAAACCGCAAATAATAAAACTCTATATATCAAATTAGTTAAAATTCCTTATTCGAGTTCATTATCATCCAAACATTATTGATTTTTATGGAATTACTAAAGGTAAATGTCACAATTAATATATTATCGTTATCGGTAAATCTATGAATAATGTTATCAACTTCGACTCTATCAGATCCCAGTATTCAAAAATACATGTTGGTTTTTAATTATGCTAATGGCGGAACCCTTCGAGATTATCTGGAAGAAAACTTCATTAAATTGAAAGCAATTGACAAGTTGTCTTTAGCCCGACAACTTGCAAAAGGGGTAAAGTGTATACACGATGAAGGCATTATTCATAGAGATTTGGTAAGAATCTTATTCATTTCTTTCAACTTTGAGTAGAATTTATTTAATCTTTTATTTAATTTTCTCATATCAAAGAACCATAATAATATCCTTGTTCATAACGGAGAAATCAAAATCGCAGACTTGGGTTATTCAAAACTCTCAAATGATGATTTTAATTCGAAAACTGATTATGGAATTACAAGCTATGTTGATCCAGCTTTTCTAAAGGATCTGGATAATTTTCGACGAGACGAAAAGTCGGATATTTATAGTGTTGGTGTACTATTATGGATGATTTCTAGCGGTCGTCCCCCATCTAATAAATGTGGATACGCTGAAGAAAATATTCTCGAGAAAGAAATGAGAATATTTGGAACTCCTCCTGAATATGTCGAGCTCTATCAAAATTGTTGGGACAATAAACCAGCAAATCGCCCAGATATAAATAAAGTAAATCAAGATCTAAATACAATAGTATGGTCACCAAAATCTCCTGTTTTCGTACCTGAAACTTTATCCGAAGTATGGCCATCAATCTCTAACGAGCCATTATCGGAAGGTTTAGATGTATCATGTGAAGAAGATTCTTGTGAAGACTCTGAAAAATCTTTTCATAAAAAACTTTCAAGTCCGAAAAATACACCTGAAATTATTGTGGATGAATTATTAAATTTACTAAACAAACAACTTGATTACGAAAGAAATATCTTGACTATTGGCAGATCGCTACAATCATATTATCAACAGAACACCCCAGATTCTTTCGATGCTTATAAGTTTTATACTTTTTTACACAATTCTAAAGACAAAATTCAATATTCGACACTCTTAGGATTTTTATATTATACTGGTTGTATAATAGATAAAAATTTAGAGTTTGCAGCAAAATTTTTCAAAGAGTCAGCAATCAACAATCATGCTATGGCGCAATATCTTATTGGAAAATGTTATGAAGAAGGAATAGGAGTACAAAGAGACCCCGAAAAAGCATTTCAGTGGTATATTAAATCAGCGGAGGGGGGAGATTCTAGGGGAAAATGTGGCCTTGGTTTTGCCTATTATAACGGTATTGGGACAGAGAAGGATGAAAAGAAAGCATTCGAGTGGTACTCGAAATCAGCAGAAGGTGGAAACGCAGCTGGACAATGTACTCTTGGTTTGTGTTATCATGATGGAATTGGAACCCAGAAAGATGAGAACAAAGCAATCGAGTGGTATCTGAAATCAGCAGAAGGTGGAAGCGCAGCTGGACAATATAATCTTGGTTTGTTTTATGGAAATGGAATCGGAACACAAAAAGATGAGAGAATATCATTCGAGTGGTATCTGAAATCAGCAGAAGGTGGAAGCACAGCTGGACAATGTAATCTTGGTTTTTGTTATCGAAATGGAATCGGAACACCAAAAGACGAGAAAAAAGCATTCGAGTGGTATCTGAAATCAGCAGAAGGTGGAAGTGCAGCTGGACAATGTGGTTTAGGTTTTTGTTATCAATGTGGAATCGGAACACAAAAAAATGAGAGAAAAGCATTCGAGTGGTATCTGAAATCATCAGAAGGTGGAGACGCAGCTGGACAATGTATTCTTGGTTTTTGTTATCGAAATGGAATTGAAACACAAAAAGATGAGAGAAAAGCATTCGAGTGGTATCTGAAATCAGCAGAAGGTGGAAACGCAGTTGGACAATGTGACCTTGGTTTATGTTATCGAAATGGAATCGGAACACCAAAAGACGAGAAAAAAGCATTCGAGTGGTATCTGAAATCAACAGAAGATGGAAACGCAGTTGGACAATATAATCTAGGTTTGTGTTATGAAAATGGAATCGGAACACAAAAAGATGAGAGAAAAGCATTCGAGTGGTATCTGAAATCAGCAGAAGGGGGAAACACAGCTGGACAATGTGATCTAGGTTTGTGTTACCGAAATGGAATCGGGACACAAAAAGATGAGAGAAAAGCATTCGAGTGGTATCTGAAATCAGCAGAAGGTGGAAACGCAAATGGACAGTCTAATCTTGGTTTTTGTTATCGAAATGGAAACGGAACACAAAAAGATGAGAGAAAAGCATTCGAGTGGTATCTGAAATCAACAGCTGGCATTGGAACACAAAAAGATGAAAAAAAATCATTCGAGTGGTATCTGCAATCAGTAGAAAGTGGAAACGTAGCTGGACAATGTGGTTTAGGTTTTTGTTATCAATGTGGAGATGTAGCTGGACAATATAATTTTGATTTATGTTATCAAAATGGAATCGGAACACGAAAGAGAAAACATTCGAAATCAGCAGATGTTGATATTATTAAAATGGAATTAGAACACAAAAAGATGAGAAAAAGCATTGAAATCAGTCATAGTTGGTTAAAATAATCTTGTTTGTGTGAATGATATTTGAATCAGAGAACGGAAGTCTAATGAACAATGAATTTTGGTATTCGTTATGAAGAACTGGTGTTTCCAATGATATCAATAATAAATTAGTTTCTTTAAGTTAGAAATCATTTTTCAATCACTGGTATTTTATTTATTAGAATACAGAAAACTTTTGAGTAATTAAATCGAAACTAGTAAAATTTATCGCTGTTTGCGTATCCCTGCAACCCCATCGGGCATTTTGTAAAAATAATTTCACAATTTCGTTTTTTCTAAATTTTCACTGATCACCTTTGTTTTTTGTTGATTAACGGAAGTTCAGATTAATACTCTTACATTAAATATTTCATTATTTCAGTTTCTCTCTATTTGGAAATAAGAACTTTAATATCGATTTTGATTTTGTAAAATCGAGAAAATCGATTTCTTAGTATCGATTTATGAATCAATACATGTATTTTCTTCAAACTCGATTAATAATACATAAAATTGCTTCTTATGATGAAAATAATCAAATCTGAATGATATTGATATAAATTTGAGAACAATAAAAACAAACTCTAATATAATAACGAAAATATAATGTAATACTATTCTGTAATACTATTCTGTACTAAGAACAGAATTAATTCGACCCAAAATCAGTTTTGATGATTTTGATTAATTGAAGAACAATATCGATTATTAAATAATCGATTCTAAGAATCAATTTTTGTTCTTCCAATTTTGTTCTTCAAATAAATTATAATAATTAATTCTGAATAATTGATTACTTCAAGCTATTGTTATTAAAAAAACAACAAAAGCAATCAGTGAAAGAAAATGGGAAATCAAAAAAGTGATGAGATCGCAGAAATATGCAAGCAGTGATAATTCAATAAATACAAAGTTAAATTTCGTGAATTAACACCAAGTCGATCAATGTCCAAAAAAGTGTTGATATTGATACCTAAAAAAAGGCAAACACGTAAAATGCACGTAGGCACGTAATCATGACAGACTCTGTATATATAAGCAAAAACTGCCAAATGAACCAGTATAAAGAACCTTCTCACCAATAACAGAAATAACCATGAACTGGCCAGATGAGAATGAGAAAAGTGACGCGTGTGGACAATCATGATAAAAACGCTCTAAATTAACATTAATATATTTATTTTTGTTAATGGACTGGATTGGATGCATTGGACACTTTTGGATTTGATGTCAAATCCAATGTCTAACATCCAACTGATCAATTAAACCATTGAATGTCTATCGAATGCCATATTACACGTGTTATATATCATTCTTGGATATAGCGCTCTATTATATATTCATGGCGGGTTATTTGGTCATTCACAGGAATTTGTTCTTGGGCGAAAAGAAGTAGCACAGCAGATTGGTTGGATTGCGTTGGCAGTGGCTAGTTTTACTTGTGGTTGGTTGGCATTGTCAAGCATTTTGGATTTATAAAAGGGATATTTAATAGTTTTTAGCATTAACTTTTTAGTGAATCTAGTTATACTTGAGTTTTTATTGGAATTTTTGAAAGAATAAACAAATTTCATCTAAAGGAATTTTATTCATAGTTCAAATTTATCAAGATATTTAGTGAAATCCTTCGTGCATTATGCTTATTTCAAATACAAAAAAAATAGCTTCATTACGGCCGTTTGCATGTTTATGGGTTTTTATTTATTCCGTGATTAATATGATTATTCCATCTCCAAAAAAAAACTTTTATAAAATAATTGGGCTTTGTTTTGCTAATTACATTTAAAATTTCTCCGGCAAAAGCACGTTTAACATGTTTTGTTCGCTTTTATTTTGAGTCTTTTTGCAATCACAGCCAGTTACTGAGGCGTTTTCATCACAATATACATCCACAACATGTACCAATATAATATGTTTGTTGGTTTAGGCAGTTGTATTTTAAATTATCTAAAAAAAATCTGTTAAAAGACACACGGACACTCGGCGGAACAAAGGCACCGGACACTTTAATAATTTGACAATCACTATAAATGAGTTAATCTATAATTTCTCGCAGATGTTCAATAACTCTCTAGGAATTGCTTCTTCCAATGTTGTGTAAATTTTGCGAAAAATTGCTTGTCACATCTAATGATATACTTGACGATGACGAAACCTTTCGTCACGACCATTTTGAAATGTCTGACGATGATGACCATTTTTGGAAATGAACGAATGCATATTTAAATATCAATACCTACATGTAACACATGTACACGAAACCCTTTCACCATGGCCACTTTGGATATGTAATTGGCGAATGACGAATCGTCTAACGAATGACATTTTGGCAAACTAAACCATAAAAACAATAGGTCAAGTCAAGCTTATCGATTTATCGTTTATTTTTTGCATAATTTTTACCATGTATTTAAAATTATACTTTTTTCATAATGCTGGCCAAATTCAGCATAATTTTGATCGTCCATGAATGACGTGACGAAACCTTTCGTCATTATTAAAATAGTTTTATCAGGTATCATTAGTCACGCCCCGTTTTTTTGAATACATTGTTCCAATTCAGCACATAATGCTTGATTTAGTCAATTTGGACCCTAGGTCTGTCAATCGATCCATTCAGTCTGATTCTGTCCAAAGACCGGACAGAATCACGATCCCAACCTGATGAGGACCGAGTTGAATAATGCATTTGGGCGACCCCAAAAGTTCGGGTCACGTGATATTTTTTGATGATGTCAGCGATGATGACCAATTAAATTGCAAGATCATCGTGTAACACAAAAATTCAAAAATAAACAAAACAAAGGCATATTTTTGAAATAAAAGCTTGTATCTCAAAATCTAGCCTATGAAACTATCTTTTGTGTTCTAATAAAAAAATGTCCCTTGTGAAATTTTACTATAAGTACATTTTTTGTTTGTCAAATAACCTTGATCCAGATCCAAACCCTAACCCTTTTCGCATTGTGACGTCATCAAAAAATTATCACGTGGCCCGAACTTTTGGTGGTCGCCCTGGCGGATTCCTAGAACAAATGAATTAATCAATTCATAGTTTAATTTTATTCTATTGGTGTTTTTCTTTTAGTTAATTACGATCATTGGACACAAAAGCTCATTTTTAAAAAAATTGATTTGTCACTTTTTTATTGACTTCACCCCAAATATAAATGCAGCACATAATATAGATTCCAAAATTCACTATATCGATATATAAAAAGCCAGCACTAACAGGTAAGCGACCATTTTGTGATATACGACATCTATAAAGAAGTATGACCTAAGAAGCCAAATACAGTTCTTGGATGGTGTAAATTTATTTTTGAAAAATGTTGGGACCCTATTCCAAAAAAATAGAGCTTAGAACCGGATTCAGTTCACCGAATCAAACCAGGATTCACAGTTTACCCGAAATAATACACCAATTTAAATTGAACTTTATTAATAGTTTAAATATTTTATTTGCTATTAAATTCACGTTTCGATCACATCGCTATTGACTATGTTAATTTCAATAGCATTCATTATATTTCATCCAGATTTGTGCAATCCCGGATACCCTTTCAAATGACACGGATATCCGGGTGAAATTTTTTATACTGTTCCAATTCCTACAAAAAGCAGACCAACTGTTGAGGAACTAATGACTTTATTTACTCAGAAAAGTGAAAATTGAACACTTTGCATTTTCAGTATTACAGCGCTTAAAACACAAACTAGAAAGGCATAAAATGAAATCGCGAAGAAACATTCTTATACCAGTCAAAGTTTAGTACAAAATAACTTCAATCCTAAATGATACATCTCCAAATATAAATCACAGTTGACATTTATAAAATTTATTTTGAATGTTTAGGCTCTACAAGCGTCAGTCTGCATGTTCAAAACGAAGGTAAAATTGCTCTCTATACGTATTATTTTTTCATTAATTGATGTTTTTGCTATTATTTTATTAAAACATATAAAATATTTTTATTTCGTACTTAGGAACGACTTCAAATATTTTATGTAAATATCTTTAAGTAATTCATAATTTTATTTTTTTACATTCATTGTAAAGTTTAATGATCATGTTTGCCTATTTGATCGGATAAAAGTACACGATTATTCAATTTTTAAACTTTCCTTTTCTTTCGCTGATTACCTTTGTTTTTGTTAATTTCCGGAAAATCAGAGCTTTATTATATACATTATATACAGTCGTCCCCCTCTATAGTCACATCCTTCGGTACCCGGTGATGGTGTGACATGCTTATATGGAGATTTTTATTTAATGGTCACGTATTAGGAGTAACTATAGAGTGGGACGAATGTTATTTTACCTGAGTTTGATTTTTATTTTAGGGATAAAACCAATTAATCAAGGAAATTGATTCTTAGAATCGATCCAAATCCCTAAAATAAAGAGATTAATATATAAGAGTATTTACTAAACAAAGTAATAGCGAAAAAAAAAAGAAAAGTGATATTGCTTTTATCCGATCAAATATGCAAACAACGATAGATGAATCTATACGATATATGTAAGAAAATAAAATTATGAATCACTTAAAGATATTTACATAATATCGTAATGAAATCTTTCTTCGTTTATTTGATTCCGACATGTTTTCAAAAGGACTTTTAAATCTAGTTTCATTAAAAAAAATCAAAGATAGAACACGATATTTTAAAATTTGAGACTCTTGGCGTTTTTTTTACCATTCTTAATATAAAAGACATATACTGACATTATAAACTAAAAAAAAAAATACGAGCAAAAATTATCGTTACTGTATACAGTCGTGGCAGAGCTAATAAATTGTACCTTAATTTGCTTACATATGCTAAAGTTGTATCCAAACAAGCATTTTTAATGCTTTAGTAAATTAATAGCAATTATAAAAACTCATAATTACATGATTTCTTTGCTAATACAGTATTTCTGGGAAAAAATAATAGACTTATAAAATCAATTAACGAAATTCATGAAAAAAGTAATTTTATCTTCATACCCTAAACTTTAATTTGGTACAATTTTTGTTTAGTAAAACTGACCTATCAGTATTGATTTAAGAGATAGTTCGCATTTACTAATTTCCCCGAAGTTTTGATTGTTGAGGTAATTAAAGGTTAGTTTTAGCGTTAGGGTAGGGTTAAGAATATAGCGCAAAGGTATATGTGAAATTGTCTTCCCGACGTTTTTTATTAGTGTCTCAAGCCAGGTTTATCCATTCGTTTTCCGTATTTTTCACATTATTCGCCTTTTAATTTTCTTTGTTTTTCCGGGTTGATCTGTTATGCATCTTTATTGATTGATTTAGAAGACCTGGTTCAAGTCACTAATACACAATTACATTCCGAACAACTCTACTTAAGACACAAAATACAAGTGCCTTAGTAAAAATAAAAGTTATTAACGAAAATCTATTTTACGATTTTCGGGTAAAATATTTAAAGCATTGTATATTTTATGCAAAAAAATATAGTTATTTTTTATTATGCTTACAAATCAATGTACAGTGCAGGCAACAAAAAATTGTTGATTTCAAAACTCTACTAGTCTATTAGTATAAGCAACCTCCCCACTTTTGCGTGTCAACACTTCTCATCGATATACGTAGTCGGCCAAGTAGGTCCAGTAGATAAAGTCGAAAAGTTCCGAATTAGTTGGCAAAAATGAATTTACACCATCCAAGAATTGTAGGCCGTTCTCCTTTATAAATGTCGCATACGAGATTCTATCATGATTCCGTCCACCCACTGATTGGTTGTTCGCCCGTACACGATCATCCCAAAATTATAAATATGGACTTCCATTTAGTAGCACCTCCGGAAGTACTTCGTTTTTTATGTCCGCTGGGCCGGTAAGTCCAACATTGGCAATTTTTGTCCAAGTAATGCAAAAAGTTTGGTCATTATTGTATGTTTTAAGATACGAATATATATGAATACAATGTTTATCCGTTTGAATCAATGTTTTGAATCAAGATAAATAATTAACGTTAACGAATCTAGTTTTCTTTTGAATAATGATAGTTATTCATTTAAATCTATAAAAATAATCTTTTAGCTCATCTGAAATTCAAATAAGAAATTCAATTATTCTTTTCTTGCATATCTGAATATAGAACTACATGTAATTTGCTGATAGACAGATTGAATTTCTACTACATTCGATACTGATTTGCTGGTGAGTTCGGGTTATAGTAATACGATGGTGAATTTTGATTATATTGATATGAAATAGGTCGAAGATTTGTTTGTTGAAGAGGAGGATCAGTTGAAGTATGAGCAAAAATTAGTTCATTGGTCGAATGTCTCAAATTCTCCGACTGTGCCGAATACTCCGAATGTGGAATAATCTCATGAGCAGAAGAATCAGATTGACGACGACGACGACGAATGATGAAATATATCTCAAAAGTAATGAGAGCAATGAGAGCAAGGCCACCACCGATTGCACATCCAAGAATTAAACCAAGCTTTGTTGGGACCCCTTTTTTTATTTTGTAAGTAGGAACCCAGGCTAACGAGTTTAAATTCGTAACATCCATAACTTTTACCTCAGATGTGTAAGAATAATTAGTTCCGTAAGTTCCTGCAAAATAAAAATTAAAATAAATAAGAGAAAAGTGATACAAAAGAATAAAAGAAATTAATAAAACAATAAAATATAAGATTACCAAAAGCTATAACCATATATCCATTATGTATAACCGCAGTATGACCTCTTGTCACAGTAATGGAAGGTAAGCTAGGGACTGATGGCCGGGACCACGTCCAATTTTTGGTGGTACTCAATATCCATACCGAGTCCGAATCGGGAATTTCTCCGTCGGAAACGTAAAACCCGCCATACATAATAATAGAAGTGGAATCCATGTCTTTTATTTCAAAAGAAATCATATTAGTCATTTTTATTTTTATTTATACAGATAAAATTGAAATATTATTACGAAGCAATGCTGAATGTCCCTGTCGATTTTTTATCGGTTCATTACTTGTAGATAACTAAATAAAATAAATTTTAATACGCATGTGTATATAACACGTATTTAGAATTATTGGCTTACTTGAGTACTCCATTCAAGTTTGGTGGTATCAAATATTAACAACTAAATAATTAATAACTAAATTAGAATAGATTCATAAAATAAAATAACAGTTATAATATTTAATCACACTACCTCTAAAAAATTAACATCCGGATATGGATCGCTACTATTTCCGCCAATATAAATGATTCGACCATCATCTAATAATGTAGCCGAATAAGATGCTCTCGGATCCGGTGCATTATCTAGAGTATAGTTTTGCCATTGATTCGCTTCGAACATATACATTGTTTTATTATCTTGACCCTCATTACGCCCACCCCATACAAAGATTCTCGAAAGTTTATCGATAATTGGAAATATTCCATCTCGTGCACTTGGCCATATGTCACCTTGGTTTGGCGAAAATTTTATCCAATTGAGAGAATTGTCCCCGGATGGTTCTATTTTGTACAACGTGTTTAATTTGGGCAATCCCTTTTGAAATGCGTATAATAAACGATTATTAAATATTTTACTGCTGATTAGATGAAAAAGAATTCGAAATTTACCGCTTGTGAGCCATCAGTCCCACCAAATATATAAATCGTATTATTTTTTTCTAGACAAGCAGCAGTCCAGGCGGGTGATGATGGCATATTTTCAAGTCCAACAACTTGAATAAAATTTGCATTAACTGCTGTAAAGTCTGATGATAAATCTAATATAAACGGAATAATTTTTTGAGGAGGCTCTCTTCTGCCACCAATATAATAAATTTTATCTCCTATCAAAGCTGCATTGGTTCCATCGCGTGGAAGCGTAGAAGTGTCAAGTGAATCGCATTGAGAAATTAAAATACTAACATTAATGCTAATAATAATAATAATTATTTTGAATAATAAATTCATTTTTAAATAATATTAATCAAAAAGTTAATAACAATACGTAAAGATTTTATAAATAAAATTAATAATGATACACGTAATATATATTCGGTTAGAATTTAGTATATATCGATATACAATAATTTTAAAAGAATGATTCAAAAGAATGATCGAAAACAATCATTAAAATAATTCAAAATAAATGATCAAATTGCACTTGAAATACACAGACTTCAAACAAAAGTGAAGCGTGTTCAAATTAATCACCTCTAATTGATTTATCTTTTCATTCAGCTAAGGGGTTCCTCTTTAAATGCAACTTGGAAGTTGATGATCTACACTATCCGAAACATGCGTAGTCACATTATTTCAATTTATTGCATATCGATATGGTTCATTTTAAAAAGAAGCCATACCGATATGCTAATTAATTACATATGATGTAAACTAGTTCTTTCTATCATTCGAATCTCAGACTTTGATATAATTCCTATTTCTCGATATTTCTGTGTTACGTAATTATTGATTGTTATACATATACGTATTAACGTTGATGTTAATAGAACTTCCATTAAACACCGATTGTTTTTATCGCTAATACTAACGTCTTTTTGCAATAGCGATAGTATTTTCGCATTTTGCTAATCATTAGAGAAACGATAAATCGTTTGTTGTTTATTGTGATGTGTTATTTATGAATGTGTTATTTATGAATGTGTTATTTATGATATGCCGTGGAAACTATTTGAAAAAAAAGTAATTTCGGCAAACAATTCAAATAATCCTGAATTTATAACGGTAACATTTTAATAAATATAAAAACCTATCTTAAAGTGTTTATTTCAATTTATGGAACTCAAATAATTTTGAATATACTATTAAAATAAGCTTAAACAGTTTCTTTTAGTTTAGGGAACTCGAATAATTTTGAATATACTATTCAAATAAGCTTAACCAAATTCTTTTAGATTAGGGAGCTCAAATAATTTTGAATATACAATTCAAATAAGCTGGCTTTATTAAGAAGGACAGTTTCGACAGCATGTATATGCGAAATTGCATAAATTTAAACTTTCAATTTGTCAGGAAATTTCACCTACAATTAAAGACATTGTTCTCCCCCCCCACCAAACAACATCTAAACCTTTATCCACTTGAATATACTCACGTCACGCCTTTAGAGTACATTTATTACAATGATTCAAATTCGGAACATGTAGTCAAATTTTATGGAATAACAGCAGATAGCATGGAATATTTCTCAGATGAATGTTTATAATTACTTGTATATAATAAATCATCGTAAGGCTTATGTCTGGTTCAAAATGTCAGGCAGCTGGTCTGAAAAATGCTTTTGAAACCCACTTTTTCTTCGAAGCAGGCTGCAAAATTCAACCCAAGGCAGTGACTAAAGCATTCGAATGTTATTTGAATTTGCTGATTCAGAAAACCCAGAAGCTTGTTGAAATGGTATTGAAGCGAAAAAAATGTCTTGCTGACGCGCTTAATATGTGTGCCAAATGTAATAGAAACATTGTAGAACGCAATTTTGACGGAAAAATAATTTATTGACTTGATGGATGCAAAATAAACTCAAAAACATATTTAACTTAACACAGAATCAAGTTTCACTAACTAGGCCGAAATTTAAAAACTGATTGTAAGACAAATTGAAATTCAGTTTATCAACTTACTGTAATAAAGATGATTTTTTACTTGAACATAGTAATAATAACATTAACGTTAACAAAGGATACAGATTAGTGCTAAAGCTGGGGATGCGAGATAAAGTAGGATGCGTACATAAACCAAATTTTTTTGGATTGTGTAAATTTGATATCGATGAATTTATAGAGCAGGTCTTTTAAAGGTTCGTCTTTTAGTTTCAGTATAAAAATAAACCAAAATTTCACTGAGGTTTCGAGCTTTATAATAATACATACAAACGACGCATGTCGATATGTCAAATTAGTTGATCTATGTTATAAAACTACATATGTACCAATAGCGATAGCGATAAATATCGATATATAATAGGCGCCATAAGTAGGGTTGTTAAGGGTTCATATTATAACGGAGCAAGGAGTCAATCGAATTGAACCCGCTCCGGGTTTTGCTCAGCTACTCCGGAGTATTTATAAAAGTCATATGATTGGATAAAAGCTAAACAAAATACTTTTATTAATAAACAAGTTTCATATTCTTATTTCAAAAATAAATAAGATAAAAAATTTATAATTTTCTGATTCTAAAAAACAAGCTTCATACTCGTATTTCAAAATTAAAAAATTAGGAAACAATAATCAGGAATTTATTTACCCACATCCGCTTGGTCCTACAATTGTTGTCTTTTTCTCTTTTGTCATAAAAAACTAACGCTAACAATACTACCACAGAAGTGATTGCTTTTTATTTTTTTTATGATTTTTTAGATTCACTGCCCCCGGGTATAGGTGCATTACCACTAAAGTGGATGGATGCACTACCACAGAGGTGATCATTTTTTATTTTTTTTATGATTTTTAGATTCACTGCCCCGGGTATAGGTGCATTACTACTAAAGTTGATGGATGCACTACCACAAAGGTAGAGGTGGATACACTACCACAGAGGTGATTGCTTTTTATTTTTTTTTATGATTTTTTAGATTCACCGCCACGAAGGTGATTTCTTATTTTTTTATATACTATTTGGGAAAGAATCAACAGCAAAACAACGACTCCAGTTTTTACTTTAAAAAAAAACAAGTAAAAAGAAACTTCGAAGAAAGAAAAGCTAAAGAAACAACTCGCAAAACATCGCTCAGCACTGAGTGTAAATAGTACTAGCAAGAAAGAAGTGTGGATATACTACCACAAAGGTGATTACTTGGAAGTCTTACAAGCGAGAAAAGTCAAAGGAAAGAATAACGGGACAAAGTCAGCAGCAAAAAAAAATAAACCAACTCGCGAATAGCGATGGCAAGAAAGAAGTGTGGGAAGAAAAATTAATAATTATATACGTATGTAGATCGTTAACGTTAATAAATAACGACATAACCGACCAATCAGAATTAAAGTAAACTTGTCCAAGCCATGCTTTACTGTTACGTATATGTACTACATGTATTACGCATCGGTATTTACTATTTTTATACAAGAGTGATTAACGATAGCCAATCATCTTGTTATAATTAATTTTTATCCCACAATTTTTGTCAAGTGAAACTCAAGTAATCCAAAATTTGATATATATATCAAATCCACGATATGATAACCGTACTAACACTTGCATTTCAGACGGAAGCATCCCCCGCTGGTCGGGGGCTCTGAACAACCCACCTTCACGCTATGTAAGAGCTTGAAGGAGATGGCGTTGGAGAATCTTCGTGAGACTTTTGTCCGTTTTTGCAATAAGGATCGACAGTAATATACATGTATTTTATGTACGTTGTTATGAAGAAAATAAAAATAAATCAGCTTATGATTGGACGAAAATAATTTTCTCTGATGAAACCAGTCCAGTGTTGAAGTTGGAAAGCAGTCACAGCATCCTGGAGAAAAGTTTAATAGCTTGGCTCCTACCTTTAAAAGTGGACGAAAATCTGTAATGGCTTGGGGTTTTTCGCCGGAAAATTAAAAAATAACTGCAAATATGGTGCGGGAAGTCTAAACTCTACAATAAAATGATAATTTTTAAACCTTTCAACACTTTACAAAAATGAGATTTAAAAAATTAAACCAGTAACTTTATTCTTTAAGATAAGTTCTATTAAACCACTGTTCAAATTTCCAAAAAAAAAACCCTATATAAAAAGTCATAGTGTTGCGATTTCCTTTAAGTTGAGCGAAATTGGGGGATTGTTACTGCAACAAGACTTTGGGAGAGGTTATTAGATTGTGTAGCTTGCGTTTGGATTTTTAAGCCTGTGCCGATATCTATGGATATCATCGATTAAGTTGATTTGGAGGAGAGATTATGTGCTTCAGGTTGGTGTTCGGGAAGAAATTTTGATTGGCTTTTTCTAGTTAAAAGTCTTGAACTCTTAAATATTAAAACAGGTTTACAACAATATTTTAATTTCATATAAATACGAATTCACAAAAAAAAACAATGCCTTTTCTGGTACAAAGGACCCAACCAACCAATATTAATTGGAGGAGGGGAAGGGGAAGAGTTTTACAAGCAATAGAGAATAATTGTACACAAGAATTCAAGTTTAATTTTGCTTGAAAAAGAATTGTATGCAATTTCAATTCTGTTTTTATTAGTAGCCTGAAGGCTATTCTTTTATACATTTCTTTGGTGTTAATATATTGTTATTATTTTTATTTATTATAGTTATTATACCATTTTTAAGAAATACTTTTCTAGCTAAGGGAATGCTTTATTTCTCTAATAAAGAAATCAATGAGAATTAAGCTGAAAATTGATAAGAAAATGCTGTAAATTAATGAGATAATGCTGTAAATTGATAAAAAAAATGCTGTAAATAAATGAGAAGATATGAGAAAAGTGTTATAAAATAATGACAAATATTGAAAAGAATGCTAAAAGATAATGACAAATACTACAAATTAATGGAAAAAATGTAAAATCTGATAAGAATTCATGTTATTTTGTAAAATTAACTGTATTATTAATAATTATTATTATATTATAATATTTATTAACTATATTATTATTACTCAAAATAAAAATTTGCTATTATTTTGCTAAAAAAATCTATAGAATTAGAAAAACTACAATATTATTTATAATTGAAAATAGAAATTTGTACTATTATATTGTAAAATATAATATTATTTATTATTATATTATAAAATATAGTATTATTAACAAATATATTTGGTATTAGTAATTTTCTGAATTTGTTTTCAGTTATTTATCTTAAAAAAACTGTAATTAGAGAAATTAATTTGCTAACAATAACAATAAATAATAAATATTTAAATTTTGTCACTTTTTTTATTTGAATAATTCAAATTTAAAATAAATTATATAAATATTTATTATATGAATATAATTTTATTAATTAATATTTATTTTAATTTAGATTAATATTATATTAGTACCAGCCAAAATTATTGTAAGATAAATTATTTTACTTTATTATATATAATTAAATATCATTATTTTACAAAAAATATAATATTGAATCACTATTAGAAAATTAAAATAGAATTATATATAATTAAATATCATTATTTATTAATTTATTAAAAAATATAATCAAATTAATATTAAAAATTATTTTATCATTTGAATTAGAGTTAATAATAAGATTATATGTAAAATTACTTTTTTGATATTTTTTAATAGTATTTCAAACTAAATATTAATATTTGTTTTATATTTTGTATTTTTTTGTATTAAAGATTATGTAATTTAGTACTATTCATAGATTTTTCAAATAAAAAATTAAAATAAATTACATAATTATTGAGTTTAGCTTTCTGATATTATATTTATTTTAAAATTTTAAAAACTTATTTATTATATAATTAAAAAGTTAACTGAAAATTATGCAAGTTTTTAACAAGATAATATAATAATTTATACTATAAAAGAATGATTAATAAAAAATAAAATCATAATTATTAACTAACTAACTAATTTTCCAGATTTAAATTTAATAGAAAATATTTAGAAGATATTAAAAAATAATATTAAAAAAATGAAATCTTTCTAAAATTTATAAATAAACTTAAGATTATATTAAAAATAAAGTAAAAAAATTTGATATAGTTATTTTAAATAAAATATTAATATGATATTGGAATCAAATAAGAAAAGAGTTGATTAAATATTAAATAAATTATATTTTTAATTTAATATATAAATTAACAAAAGTTAAATAAATTGAATAATAATCATATTTTTTATTTTTAATCTTGTATTGAATAATACTTTTTGAAATATTATATATATAATTAATATTACTGATTACTAAATTAAGCTTGATATAGTAATAATTATTATAAAAAATACTTGCACAAATATACTCTAATACTTGCAAACTTTGATATTAGAAATATATTAAGCTATTTTGCAAAATATTTTTTTTAAAAAAAAATAAAGCTTTTATAATAAATTTATAATTAAAAAAATAAACTAAAAAGAAGTTTTATTAAGCTTCCAGATTTAATTTATTTACTAACTATTAGAAATTTATATCAACTTGAACTAATAATATATAATACTTTTAAGAAAATATCTAAATCTTTGGATTAATTTTTAAAGTTTATTTGAAATAACTTACTTAAATTATTATTAATAATTATAAAATAGCAAAAAATTTATTTGTCTCAAGTAAGGATGCTTGCCTAAATCCTTTCAGAAAAATATCGTCATAATTTTGACGGGTTACACACTAATTGTTAATTAGAATTTTGACATAATTTCAGTTATGACGGGTTTCAAAATTCGTCAGAATTTTGACAGGTTATTTACTAATAATTTATTATAATTTTAACAGAATTTAGACAGTCACTAAGGGATTTTGACAAGCAACCTTAGTCTCAAGTAATATTACTTTTTTTATATTTAATATTTAATATTATTATTTGTTTGTTTAAAAAAAGTAAATAATAACTCAATAAAATATTTTTTATAAAGAAATTTAATTTGATTAATATTCTTATTCATAATGATAAAAGTGTATTTTACTTATTAGTAATAATAAATTTTTTTAATTACTGATTATTATTACTATTTTCAATAAAATTTGTAATTTAATATTATAAATTATAATATATCATAATTTTACTCAATGATATTCATATTAATTTAATATTTTTTTAATATTATATAAACAAATTTTGTATTTATTTAATATTATACAATCTAATTTGATATTATATAATTATATTTTCATGAATATTACTTTTTTTAATTGATAATTAAATTATTTATCAACAAATTATATTTTTTTATATTGTTACAGTTGTAACATAAAAATCGTTAATTCCAAAAATAGTCGAAAAACATAAAATATTTAAAAATATTC
>CAJVPL010000882.1:0-18781 GCA_910591945.1 Ambispora gerdemannii | reverse complement strand
GGTGGGGGTGTTGGTAATCAATTGCCAATGAATATGGTTGGCAATCGATTTCCAACCGTATCAGAAATTTGCTGATGTATTTCTCTTCTCTCTTAATAATTTCTTTATCAGTTTATACCCTCTCTCAACTCAGATTCTTGTTTGTAAGCTAATTTAACGATTAGTGAACAAACTTATAACAATATGTAAAAGTGAAGAATAAAAAATAAAAAGTAAAAAATTGAAAGTGAATAATAAAAATGAAAAAATATATATAAAAATGAAAAATAAAAAGTGAAAAATCAAAAAAGTGAAATAATAAAAGTGAAAAAATGAAAAGTGAAATAATATTAGGAGATTTTATTGTTATATAAATATTTTTAGGATTTTCATGTATTTTGATTATTTTTGAATTTGTGATTTTTATGTTATTAATGTAACAGTATATAAAGCCAAAAAATAAATAAAAGATAAAAAAATAAAATAATAGTAGTAATAATAATAAATAATAATAACAATAAATAATAAAATTAGCATTAATAAATTCAATTAATAATTATTATTAAAATAATGATCAAATTAATTTTTATAATATAATTATCATAAGAAAAAAATTTTTAAATTAGTTTTGCTCTTCATAGAAGTTTAGACTTTTTAAGGAAAGAAATAATATTATTGAAGTAATATTAAATTCTTTAATTTTATAATTTTGACTCTTAATTTTTACATAAATATTTTTAATAATAACTTATACATTACTTCTTTTATAATTAGTTTCTTGTATAATTTACATTGAAAGCCAAATTTGAAAATATTTTATTATGAATAAATATTCTGTCATTCTTCAAATATTAATTCATGTAATAATAGTAATTATCAAAAAGAACAACAATTATTTGAACAATTAAAAGATATTAAATAATTGATACTTGATTATTTTAAAGAACTATCAATATAAATTACTAATCTTAGAATTAGTGTAGGATTAGCTTATTAATTCAAAATTGTATATAGAAACATCTTTGAGTTTCTGAGAGAACATGCTTTTGATCATGCTTTAATCTAATAAAATAACAAAGTTCTTGCTTGTAGTAATGATATTATTTATGAATATATTATTATTTTAATTAAACTTCAGTGGATGCTCCTCCACTTAAAATAAGCTATTCTTTTTCTTTGATTTTATTGTGTTTTCAAAAACAGGCTGTGTCAATAAGTTCTGTGGAATTAATTTTGTTTTCTTTGTACAGGCCATATCAATAAGTTCTGTTGAATTAACTTTTTTTTTGAATAGGCCATGTTTATTGAGTAAATGAGACTTTATTATAATAATTTGATTCTTGTTACAAGAATAATTCTATCCAATTTCCCCTTCTAAACACCCATTCATCGTTGAGTAAATGTCGATTTGTGTACAAGTTGCCATAGGAAGCCTTTAGAACACCCGAAGAAACCCTTCAACCGTAAATAATTCAGTCTAGCTCCTCCGTTGCGGAAAATCCCTTGATCAATCGATTGTTATAACAAACATAACATTCTGGTGCCCCCGACCCATTCATCATAAAATAAACCCATTCAACTAAATATTGAAGGGAACGCAACAGTGTTTAATATTTAGACAAAATAACATAACGATAACGATAAGTCATAATTAATCATATTAGATAATAATAAATTGTTAATGCTGTTTATTTTTAATTTATATCGAGAGAGATCCATCTCTTGATAATACTTTTATTATATTTACACCAGTTGTAATAATACTCTTATTTATTACATGTACTTATGAGTAATTAAAAATTCAATTAGGCTGAGTTTATATATTTTTGAAAATAAAAGTCCATTTACTGCCAAATTCAAAGAAGAAAGTGAAATAAATACGTGGCATGAATATGGATCGATTAATAGAAATTTTATTTATTTTAGTATACAACATGCAGTGTTGTCACTTGGACGTAAATCCAGCAATTTGATTGGTTGGGACAAGCGTCCTGACCAATCAAATTGCTGGATTTACGTCCAAGTGACAACACTGCCAACATGATATTAAGAAATCGGAATTTTCATCTCTTTTATCATTATCGTTATGTTTTTTAATTGAATTGTTATCGTTATCGTTATCTTTATCTTTATCGTCATCACTATTACCGTATCGTTATCGTTATTGTTATGGATATCTTTACGTATATCATTTTTATTCATGTACATGTACATACGTAATACGATACGTACATGACATGTATACTGTACATTGTTGCGAATCGGAATTATTAATTAACGTTAAAAGTTTTGTTTTCTATTAATAATATTAGAATGAATGCAAGTACAGTACGTATGTAGAATTCATTCATGCATTTTCGATACTTCGTCATTTGATCCATTTTCGGAGTTTATCATTGACTAAAACGGTTTTATAATTACGTAGACATAAAAGAAAGAGCATATAGACATATATCTGTATGTGTTTATGGTTAGTGAGTGAGTGAAATTATCTGCTTGTTGTATCTTTTTGTCTGTTGCTTCTTCTACGTACAATTGTCAATTATGTTTTAAAATGAGCCAGAAATTGAATATAGTGAACCGCAACCCTCATAAATGTAAATGCATAGAACTTTATATAGCATATCCTTTTATAAATGTAAACCTCCTATAAATGGAGCTAGTGTCCGCCGAGAGCTTGCATTTATGGGGTTCACTGTATACGCATATACCATATACAATTATTTTAAGATTTTATAACGGACCATTCCCGGAACCAGCTACGTATAAATAGCGTTATAAATCTTGCCTTTTATAGCGGGTCGGGTCTACCAATTATCGGACAATATCGATTTATACCGTATGTGTGATTGTTTTTGTGTCTGTACATGTACATGGATTTAAAAAAAAGTTGGTGTAGTCAAATTCTATTATCGTTATATATGTAGTATTGAAGAAGATAATCATGTTTTTTATTTTTGGTAATTACCTTGTTCTTTATTATAGGTTTTGAAGCAGAACTTTGAAACCTCAAATCTTTGTAAGTTGTCCAATTTTGTTTGATTTTGCAGGTATACAATATGGAAAATGCACCAAACATATAAACTTTAGAAAGATACAGTATAATTCGCTTAGTAAATTTCGTAGGCTTCTGAACTTCTTGTAACGAAAAGGTCTTCAATCACAGATATGATTATTGATTGAATTAATTAAGCAAGCAATCCACACATAAATTCTTTTTTGCTCGTCTGTAATATGTAGTTACTACGTATTTTTTATATCAATCAAATCTTTTCTAATATTTATGAGTAAAATTTTATTATATGACGTGTTTAGCTGTATGCTAAATATAATTATTCTTACATTTAACGTAAAATTAATCTGGAATTACCTTAAACTCATAAAATTTATCGAAACCTACAAATGGAATCATCCATCATTTGTACATAATACTACTGATACAACTACTCACTGCTAGTGTAATGTGTGATATGTGACGTAGAGCAAGACAATGATTCATTCGAACCAATACTGAAAACTGCAAACAATAATTTTCAAATCTAATTATGACGTTTCTTGTAACAGCAGCACGATTTCGATTTCTACATAATTTGCCCAGAATACAATTGTTCAAGCAAACAGATCGAAAGCGGTTTCTTACGAAACTGGTTGAATATTCTTTATAACTTTCTGTACATTTATTTGCGTTCAATAGATAAAGATTAATTGAAGCCTTCGTTATATATTTAATATTATTTTTATTGCTTATTGCTAAATTACCGATACTTGGTTTGAATGCAGCACTTTCACTAAAACCAGGGATCTATGTAAACTTGCTCAAATCTTGAAATGTCTCGCAAAATTTTCTTAAACTTTCTGTGAAATTTCAGTCAAAAAAATCAGATGCGCCAAAACCCCGGATTCAGTATTTAAAGAAAACAAATAAAAATCTAAAAACTTAGCGTTAACATTAAAAGGAGCAATTATATATTTTGCTTAGCACCTGGATGTTAGAAGTTCTTTCTTAGGAGTTCATATAAATATGAGGCGTCTGATTGTAATGGTACACAAATCACCGTATTAAATTACATGTATACAGCGTGTCATAACACCTCGCATACTACCGTAAATCAGCGCATTTTTGGTTAGCTGAAACAGAAGTGGTTCTTATTTACTGTGGCGGTAACGGTAACGGTAAGAACCACTTCAACTAACCAAAATTATCAAAAAAGTGCGCTGATATACGGTAGTATGCGGCATCAATGTACATGTACGTACGTATGCCGTAAAATGTCGATGATCCGAACAAGATAAATAATGCGCATACCGTATATCGATATTAATTTTCTAACGCTAAGTACGTAGTCAATAATATTCTTGTCGTTATTGTTACGTGTATAAACAAGTTCATGTATTGGGAGTAATATATTGGTTTACTAGATATACTTCAATTACGGGGCTCACTTTAGCATAATAAAAAATGTTCTATGCCAATTATGCAAAAAAAATCAAAAGAAGTAAACTACTTTTATCATTCAAAATTGAGAGAAGCCTACATAATATAATCGAAGCTCTAATAATATATATTTAGCTGCTCAATTGGCAAAATTCAAATGTTTGAATCAAATTCTCTAATGTTTGTGGATTTTAAAATCTTCAATTATGTTGACAGTTGATATGTGCAATAAATATCTGTTAATTTCTATCATTCAATAGACAACTCTTGGAAACGATTAAAAATATTTTACATTATTGTGTTAATAAGTTGATTTATAATAATGCAAAACTAAAGATGACCACTTTTAACAAATTAAATTGAAAATAACTCTTACTATCAAAAAATTTCTTAATAAATGCCAAAATTAGCAACAAATAAAACGTATTCGCTTTTAGTTATATACAAATTTATTATTATTTCAAAATGAGCCCCCGTAATTGATATATTTAAAATAGAATAACTTCACTACAGTCAACTCTCCCAAATGCAATTTGCCGGACCACATGACTAATCAGACAAGACATGCATTTAGGATGAGATTGCATTTATGGAGAAGGATATTTAAAGGTCTTACAAGTCAGGGACTGATCAAGAGCGTGAATTTAGAATGTGCACTTATGGAAGTTGCATTTGGGGAGAGTTAAATATACCTCTAATTCTGCAGAAGCTGACGTCAATTAGTTATATACAGTTTATTGAATACAGGACAGGTTTAATTTAAATCAATATAAATAAATTAAATTAAGAGTTTTTCTTCCAATCCGCGCGAATCAAGTGGAGACTGCAATTGAATTGGCTTATAAATGTACTGAGATTCATCATAAAAATTTTAATTCTAACATAAGGTTATTTTATCAAATAAGTTTAACTTTAATACTAATCCTCTAGTCAAAAGAAACTTTCGGTTGAATATTACTTAAAATTTGGTATAACTACTTCTTTCGTGACGACTTAGATCCTTAAGTTTGAATTGAATTCTAAAGAACAAATAATTTGAACAATATTACATGTAATGAATTTATTGTCAAGTAAGTTTATTCATCAATTGCCTAGAAACTCTCTTGGTTTAGTATTGAACAAAAGAGAACACTTTTTCCTTTCGTAAAAGTTAACTTTAGACGAGGCGTCGCAGTATTATTAATTGTCTAAGAAGCTATCCGTTTTTGGTAATACAACTGTGGTAATAAGGAATAGAGCATACACGTAATATTTAATTATTATAAATAAAAACTAAAAATAGCATGATTATAACGTTTGATGTATTGAAAGATATTTTGACAACAATAAAAATATGTATACATTAGATATCGAACGGGTTACACTGCATTTTTTATCGATCATTATCTTTTAGAAAAATCATAAATCGAAATATTAATTCCTATTGACTATCTATAAGCGTCGTTTTTCTTTTTCTTTTTCTTTTCTCCCCTTTTTATCATTACAGGTCGCATTATTTTTTCTATTATTACACTCACAAAAATAACATAACTATTTTTTTTTTGGTTTTTTTGTTATTTTTCCTTTTTTGGTAAGTAAGTAATTTTTTCCTTAATTTTTTATGATTTATATGAATACAAAATACGTAGTAAAATCGATATTTTCATTTTTGATCGACATAACAGTACGTAAATTATATCTTTTCACGCAAAAATACGTATATCTATCAATATCTAGTACTGTAACATAAACTTAAGACGATGCCTCTAGTCAAAAGATCCAAAGCTGACATTTTACGCAGAAAAAATAAAAACGAGTTGAAAGGTACTTTAATTTTATTTTCTAATAGGTAACAGTTAAAATATAAAGAATTTTTATCTTTTTTATATTTAAAGAACTTTGCATCGAATACGGACTTCCGACTTGGGGCAGCAGAGGGGATCTCGAAGACCGCATTCGGTAATTAAATAATTCTTTGTTGTTTTATCATGTCAACTAATCAATAATAATATTATACGTATCGGTATACATTTTTAAGAGATCAACATAAGTCTAAAAATAAAATATTCGAATATTGTGTTGAAGAACAAAGTAAACCCAAAGCGTCTTCCTCTTCAACGCCATCTGTGCCATTAAATGTGGCTATGCCAGAAGATATGATCAAATCATTGCCAGCATCAATGTCTTTGTCTTCGACTTTGTCACAACCAAATGATGATTCTAAAATTGAAAAATCTGTTGAAGTTGTTGCTGCAGAAATATTATGCGCTATGGTAGCATCAAAGTAAGTTTTATAGATATTCAATTGTATATTTACAAATGAGCATTCCCATGAAAATTATAAATTTAAATTTAATTTTTACTGTATTAATGATTATAGAACGCTCGAAGAAATGAATCCAATTGAGTACTACGCTGATGTCATTAAGTAAGGAAAATTTTGAATTGGAAATTTTTGAATTTTTCTTAATTTTGAATTTTTTTATTTTGCTGTCTCAAATAGTGGTCTGCTCGAACTGAGCAATCGTCAATGAGAATACTATCAACGGGGGGGGGGGGGTTTGTGTCACGCATGTCTCGATTTTATAACAAACACTTGGATGACGGATTATTCAGTGGACTTTTTCTTTTATGCATTTACATCTTCACAAATATTATATTTTTTTTAGTAATTTTCTAATATGGCTGGGTGTGAGATTCACGCGATTCAATTCATTATCAGATTTTTAAATTTTATTTTTACTACAAATAAAAATTATATGTAAATAATTCTACCAAATAAAGAATCAAAACAAGATAAGCTTTCGTTTATTAATTTAAAATTCCCAAAGAATTTACGGTAAGCAGAACTTGGTCCGAAACCACCGGATCTGATCTTTGGACTTGGGACCTGAACCAAAATGTTAACCTGGCCTGGTTCAGTCGATCAAAATTAAATAATAATTGTTTATAAATTTACATTATTATATGAACAATGTGAGAAATGCACTCAACATTTATTTCAAATTTGTATTTTTTACCTTTTGTATTATTTGCTTTACTAGGCTAAAAAGATGGATGATTATAAAATTTAAAGTGATAATAAATTCCACTTTTGACACAAACAACTAATGAACCAACAATTTAACTTTAAGTAATCCCAAGAAATCTTCACTCGTTTGGAAATATTTCGATGAAAAAAATAAAAAGTATCAAAATAAATGTGTTTGTAGAAAATGTGGAGCTTTATTCGGATTGGATACAGGAAGTTTCACTTTAAAAAGACCCTTAAATAACGTACATAATATTATAATTGAAAAATATATAAAAATATCCAATTCGCATTGTCCTTTCAAAGAATTGATTAGGACCAGCAAAAGAAAAAAATGCGAGGATATCTTAATAAACTGGATAATTATAAATCTACAATCATTTAATATTGAATCATTCATACAAATGATTAATAAACTTGATCCTTGGAGATATTACCAACTGCGAACAGGATAATTAAAATAATATTCTCTTATACAATTAAAAAGCTTTACTATATGTATTTTTTGAATATTGTCAAATTTTAGTTAACTTTTATTCATTTTTTTTTAGCTAAAACTTGGTTTTTAATAATTTCGATATATAAAAAATCATAAACACTTTTTAATTATATATTTCGAGAATTCAGGAAATCTTCTGGAAAATTTAATCTGAAAATATCTTAATATTTATTTTTAACCAGCTTCTATTAGGCTTAAATCAGATTAAATATTTTTGAAATAATAATATTTAATCTGGAAAAATCTAAATAAGCTAACATTAATTTTTGTCAGGCTTATCTCAGATTAAATATTATTATTTCAAAAATATTTAACCTGATCTAAGTTTAATAAAGCAAATTAAAAATTGGTATTAAAATTTTTATCAAATTTTTATTAGATCAAGTATAAAAAATAATACAAAATCTAATTTTATTAGTTTTTGTCAAATTAAATATAAAAAATAATCTAAAATATTTAAAATACTAAATTTATTTTGTTAATTAGAAATTTGTCAAATTAAATATAAATAATAGTTCAAAATATTAATATTATTCTGATTTTTATCAGTTTTATTAAATTAAATATAGAAAATATTTTGATGTATTCCAAAAAATAATTCAAAATATTTAATTTATTAGTTTTTATTAAATTAAGTACAAAAAATATTCTAATTTTCTTAAATTAAATATAAAAAATAATTTAAAATATCTAATTTTTTAATTTTTGTTGGAAATTTAATTATAATTATATTATTTTTTAGAATTTTTTCAATTAATTATAATATTTATTATTTAATAATATTAAAATTTAATCAAACTAATAATTATAATCTTTTTAATGATTTTTAATTTTAATTTATATATAAAATATAGAATTTGTTAATTTTATAATTATAATAAATTATAAAATTATAAATATTATATAAATAATTGTTTTATTTAACAAAAATATTATTTTAGTAATTTTTTATAAAATAAAAGAGTATTTTAATAAATAGAAGTATTATATCTCTTTAACTTATTTTTAAATATTAATTAAATATATAAAAAAATATATTTTATAAATATTTATTTATTATTTTATATATTTTAAATATTTTTAATAGTTTCTTAAATATATAATTATGCATTAAAGTTTATATAATTAAATATTTTTTATATTTTTATTGAATTTTTTATTTCAAAAATAAAATTTCTTGAAATTTTTTGGTGACTGGTTTTTGTACTTGATACTTATTAATAATTTTATAATTAAAATATTTTTTATACTATATTATACTATATATAATATAGTCGAAATTTTAGAAATAACATGTACTAAAAAAATTTTTTTAATTATTTTATTAATTAATATTAAATAAAATCAAGTTTGATAATATTAAAGTATTTAATAGATTTTTATATATAAAATATATTTAGTTTTATAACTTTATGTATTTTTATATATTTTTCAAATTGTACTATATATAATACAAAATTTTAAATTCAATTCATTTATAAAATTTTTTTAATTATAATTTTAACTACTAAAATAAATTTTATTTTATATAATTATTTATATTTTCTATTTATTTTATATAATTATTTATTAATTATTTATTTCTATTTATTTTAATATATATAGTAACAATTAAAAATAATATAATTTATTAATTAAATATAATAATTAAATATAATTTAATATGAATTTTTTTCTTTATATAAAATTTTCAATTTTTATATTAAAATAAAAATATTTTTTCAGATTATTTAGATTAATTTTAATTAAAATATATATAATTAGAACAACTTAATCAAACTAAATTAAAAAACTTAAAAAAATAAATAATAAAAATATTTTTATTTAATGCAAAATAAAAAATATTTATTTGTAAAATTGAAATTTTATATAAAAAAAACTTATATTTTATTATAAATTTTGATATTATTATATTATTTTTGATTGTAACTATATATATTAATATTTATATATTAGTTACAATACTATTTACTTTTATAATAAATTACTGAAAATTCAAAAATATATCAAAATATAATAAAAAAATTTTATTAATAAAAATTTTTTGTATTTATATAAAATAAAACTAAAAATATATATTTTAAATATATATTTTTTATAAATTTTATAAATTTATAATTATAATTAAAATTTAATTTTAATTATAAAATTTAATAATTCATAATAATATATAAAATTTTATAATAAATTACTAATAATTTAAAAAATATAATCAAATATAAATTTTTTTCAATAATAAAATTTTTATTTTATATTAAAAATTTATATTTTAACATATATTTTTATAAATATCTAAATTTAATTTCAAAAATATTTCTAATTATAAAGTTAATTATATAATTAAAATTTAGTAAATTTAAATTTTAATTATAAAAGTTTATATAATTAATTTTATAATTAGAAAAATTTATAAATAATATATAAAAACAAAAAAGATTATTAAAGAAATAGAAATTTTATTATAGAAAGAAAATTTTAATATTTATTATTTTTATTATACTTTTTAAATATTTTGTATTTAAATATTTAGTAATTTATTATAAAATATATATTAAAATAAAAATTTTTAGTTTTATTTTAATATAAAAACAAAAATATTTATTAATAAAATAAAAGTTTATTTTAAAAAAATAATTTTTATTTTTATGAATTTCCAGTAATTTATTATAAAAATATAATATAAATTTATAAAATTTAGTAAATAAATTTGTTTGTTAAATTTAATAGTTTAAAAAATATTTAATAAAATAAGTATTTTTTAAATTTTGAATTAAAATAAATATTTTAATAATTTTTATTTGTAATGATATAATATTTTTTGTAAAAAAATTTTTATTTATTATTATATTTTTTTAAATTTTATTTTATTAAATTTTTTTTAAACTATAATAATTTCAATAAAATTTAATATAAAACTTAAATATATTTTTTATTAATTATTTTTTTTCTATTTCTTATTTAAGCTTATAAGCAGAATTTTTTAATTAATAAATAAATTTGTAATATTTAATATTTTTTTTTGTAAATTTAAATTTTAAATATTTATATTTTAATTTTTTTTAATATATAAATAAATAAAAATTATTTTTTACTAAAGAACTTGTTAATTATTATAAATTAGTGCAAAAAGATTTGTATCTCGAAATATAAATTTCTAATACTTCTAATAAAAGTTATTTAATATTTAACTAAACTTTATAATCTTTGTATTAAATAAAAAATAATTTAAATAAACTATTTATATTATTTTATTATTCTTTTGTATTTTTATTTAATAAATAAAGCAATATTTTTCTAAAAAAATAAAATAAAAAATTATTTTTTTTTAAAAAATATATTTTAAATATTACTTTTATCAGTTTATAATATTAGAACTTTAAATTATATAAGCATATTGCTATATATTTAATAAAAATATATTTTAAATTTTATTAAAATTAAATTAGTAATTATTGCAAAATTAATTTTCATAGTTTAATAATTAAATTATTTATTATAGTTAAATTTCTTTATAATTATCACTCTTGAAAAAGCAAAATTTGATGACTATAGAGAGAATATAATTATAGAGAGATTTATTTACTATATTTATATATAAATAGAAAAACAAAATAGTATAACTATAGAAAGATGTGGTTATAAACAGGTGTGACTATAGAGAAGTTTAACTGTATATATTTTTTATATTATCAATTTTAATTAAATTTTATATAGTAAAATTTACAAAATAAAAATTCAAAAAGTTATTACTAGTACAATTTCTTTATAAAATATATATAATTAAAATATATTTATTTAATTCATCATAATATTTAATGAATTAATTAAATAAGAGATAATTAAAATTTTATTTTAAAAAAATAATTATTAATAATTATTTGAGATACAGATATTTTTGCAACAATATATTTTAAATTTTATAAATTAATACTTTTATACTTATATAATAATAATAATCAGAAATGATGCAATAATGTCAAAATTTATTTTTCTTTTTATATAAAAGTTTTCAATTTTACTAATAAATATTTTTTATTTTTACATTAAAATAAAGACAATATTACATATTTCAATATAATATATATATTATAATTATAAAAAATAATTTATATTAGATGCAATTAAAATAACTTGATCAGATTAAATCTAAAAAATATATTTAAAATATGTAATATTATCTTCATTTTAATACAAAAATAAAAATATTTATTAGTAAACTTGAAGATTTTATATAGAGAAAAAACTTGTATTTTACTATATTTGATTAATAAATTTTAATGTTATTATATTATTTTTAATTGTTACTATAATACTTAAAAATATTTGGGCTTATAATAGTGAAGTTATTTTGAATTAGTTTAATTAATAATTATTATTTTAATAAATAATAAATACTATAATGCTTTAATTTCTTGTACAATTTGTTGTTCAGATATATTATTAATTTTTAATTATAAATTTGTTATCGTTATCGTTATCGTTATCGTTATCGTTATCGTTATCGTTATCGTTATTGTTAATTTGAAATACGAATAACAATAAATAGTTCATAATCGATATTACAAATCTACGAAGCAGACAGTGTCAAATTATTTTGTACCGCTGCTGCGGCTCGGATTTTACAATGTTCGCTAAACTATGGTGCACAACGTCTAAAGTTATCAAACGTTTGTATTTATTTCTTAATAATGATGTTAATGCATTTTATAAAAATACAAACGTTTGATAGCGGTCACATTTCGTTTAATCAATTCGGGTACCATATATCTCCGATAATAAGCTACCCAAAAATAAGCTATGGTGCGTAACATCTAAAGTCATCAAAGATTTGTATTTTATAAAATGGATAAACTTCTTTACTAAAAAGTAAATACAAAATTTAATCTGTGAATATAATAGAATAGGTCCTTTCTGAGTATATTCACAGATTAAGTTTTGTATTTACGTCTTAGTAAAGAAGTTTATCCATTTTATAAAATACAAATCTTTGATGACTTTAGATGTTACGCACCTACCCTCACATTTTTTATCACTGGAGATCGACATGTCACGTCCTAAATTTGCTGATTAATTTTTGTTAACGTCAAAAAAATGAATCTGCTACTTTAAGACGTAATATTTCGACGTCCAGTGATTGATCCGATTTGAACAAAAATACTATCATTCGATTCACCTCGACTAGACGAATCGAATGGTAGTATTTTTGTCCAAATCGGATCACTGGACCTTAAGAATTAGATTATTGGATATTGGTATGTGTCTTATGAAATAACTAATTATATTTGGGACGTGAAAGTTTATGAACATACGTATAGAAGCTTTACAATCTATAAAAGGTATCAATGATCAGCATTTGTGATCGGAAATTTTGGAACATTACATATGATCTACGGGGTAGGTAACTTCGAGCACTGTATGAGAGGTGATTATATGAAGGTCAGACTGTATTTTATTTGAAGTAAAAAGCAAAGATTGTATTATAACTTAAAGCATCTCTTTATCTTTAGACTTATCTGAAAACTTTTATTAAGATAAGACTTTAGACTCCTCTTTCAAAAATCTCGTTATACACAGAGTTTTTCATTATACCATCATACCGACAATAGCAACAGCATCAATAATTTTACTATTGAAAAATAATTCGGTCGACGAAAATCGGTACAATCAATTTTTAATGAAAATATTCATGAAATAACGAGGAAAAGCACGATTAAACGGAAAACAAGGTGCCTCTCAGAATAAAACAGTGCATAATTTATCGTCTTTCATGTATCGTCTTGTAGAACAATGAGATAAGCCAGAATCGATCTTTTTTTCCTTGGTCCGAGAATCTTATTTAGTATGAATATCTTCTCTAAATTTAATGATGTAAACTTTCGATTGGCTCGTTCCAGCTTAAAGCTTCATACGTATTTAATTCATTTATGAGATTTTAAGTTGCCAAAATTTTGTTTAATTAAGATAAGCGATAGATTGTAGTCAGATTATATAATTTAATATTCTGTTTTGTACCTAAAAACCCAAACCGCGCGCTCTATGATGTAGAACAATGGAACTAGTTTGACGTTTTTTCTTATACATGTACAAAAAATCCCTTAAATGAATTTTGCTTATGCTTATAAAAATTCTTTATTTGAGTGATAAATTAGTTCGAGGCGTTCATTTGATATTAATTTAGGGACTAGTTCCTGAAGTTGATTTATGAAGCTGTTAGACTATTGGTTCTAAACCGAACTCTATTTCGGATTTAGTTGATTCTAAATTTAACTACGTATATATTTAACATACATACACATCGGTATATTGTTAATCTTCGTACATAACGATAACGATAATAATAGTAAAACAACAAACAAATATAAGTTCCACAAAGGTATGCTTTTTCTTTTAACACAAAATAAGTGTAACGGTCATTTTTTTAATTTACTTAAGTAAACGTTAACGCAGAAATCGACATCCACACATACGTATTGTACCATTTCTCACAGTATTTTTGAAGAGCTATTTTAGCAAATTTATAATATTTAGAGAATAAATACTTTAAAATCACATGAGTTTATCTTTGAAATTGTGCTGCAACTAGATGGAACGAGCAGATGGAACTTATTTACAGCCATACCTATACAACCTCGATTTCGTTATAGTGAAGATATAGGGTAAGGAGAAAAATATTCACTAGAGAAATTATTATATAACTTCACTATCGAGTTGAAGTTTATTAATGATTCTTCACTATATCGATATCGAGAGTTCACTGAGTTTAGTGTGGGTATCTACCCTAAATTTAGTTTTATTTAGTGTAAATATCTAAAGCTAGTCTACATCTACCCTATAAAAATAGTGCATTTTTCACAGGTCAATCGAAGAAAAATTTTACTCTTCAATTAATTGAAAAGGATGAAATCAATACTCGCTTTTTTATGCATTTGCATTTTCTGTTACTCGTTAAAAATAACCACAACAACAGCCATACCTAAAGACGACACTAATCCATCCGAACACTATTCGTTGTACAATTCGGATGCAGATTACGGAATACGAAACTTCACGGTGACTGGCGCGAATAATGTTTCAATCTTTGTTGAAGAAATCGGTGATACCAAAAATCCAACCGTGGTTTTTATCCATGGTTTCCTAGCTTTCAGACTAATTTTTAATCCGGTATTCAAGAACGAATTCCTCTATAAAGATCTCCATCTCGTTCGGTACGATAGTCGTGGTACACTTGATAGTGGCAAACCTACAGATCCTAATCAATACGTTATGGACTATAACGCGCAAGATCTAAAGGCTATCGTTGATGCGGTTGTTAATAAAAGTCCCGGGAAACAAATAACTTTGGTCGGCTGGTCAATGGGAACTGCTATTGCAACATTGTACCTAGGAAATTTTGGACAAGATAAAGTTAATGGGCTTGTGACTTTGTGTGGTAATGTAGAAAGACAAACAATTGCCCCTGTTGGAGTTGCACTTCTCGACCCAATAGCGAGTAAAGATTATCAAGAATCGATAGAGGCAAGATATGCTCTTCCAAAGGGACTGGTAGGAAAGAATAGACCACCGATCAGTGAAGAAACGGCACTATTCCTCCTTGGCGGAATAGCTCTTATTCCGACTGCCTACGTAAATGCAACTTGGACGAGCTGTAATTGAGTTTGTTTTTCTTCGTTATTTTTTCTTTTTCTTTTTCTTTGAACATATATATATATATAATAAATTCTTTTAATAGATTTGTCAATTGATTATTATGCTATTATACGAACCTTCACTATTCCAATGCTGATATTAGACGGTGGTTCAGATGGATTCGTGTCCACAATTTCCGGCGATCGTATTCTTGCAGCGGCAAAATATGGCAAAAGAATTACGTATACTGAATCGGGTCATCTTATTTTTTGGGAGGAACCAAACAGATTTGCTAAGGATTTAAAAGAATTTGTAGTGTCAATTAACAAGAAAAAATAGTGTGATGTGTCATCGATATACGTAGTTGCGCCTGCATACCGTAAATCATGTGATAAGGAAGTCACATGGCCTTCATTCTATTATTGAAAATTAAATAATCTCTATTTATCATTGTCACGAATTTACTTCAAGTACTTGATCAAATTACTGTTTGATTATTCTACTATCTTGAGGATAAACAGCACTGCCTAAGTACTCCCTTATAGAAATTTATTTTGGTCCGATTTCCAATTATCGTATGAATAACGATAAATCAAGGTTCACGGTGCTGTTTCTTCAAAATGTTTGTGTTAAATTAATAGCCTTGAAGCTAAGTTAAAATTTTCTCAAGGGGATAACTAAAAACAAACCCACAAATAAACGCGTCACATTTCTAGCATTTTGCATCCAAAACGATAAAAGCAAATTCACTTGACCGACAAACCCGTGTCTATGCTCTTATTAAAGAAGAATATTCTAGTCGTGAAATTGCATATCGTGAAAAAATCAATCATTCTACGGTTTTAAGAATAAAGCAAAGAAGAGAGGAAACTGGAAACTTTAACGTCATACCAAAACAGGTCGTCCGCGAATATTTACTAACGTCACTATAGAAATGTTCGCAAGCTTATTAAATCGGGTGAAGGTCCACGTTCAAAAAAATAATTTCTGAACAAAATATAATCATTTCTTCAAATACAATTCAACGCTCATTAAGACAAGGTTTAGTAGCTAGGGTAAAAAATCAAACACTTACTCTTTAAACGACATAGAATTGCAAGAAAAAAGTTCGCAAAAAAATATCAAAATTGAACCAGAGGATTGGAGAAAAGTGTTGGAAGAGAATGGTGTTAGAAAGGTAAATTCATCTTTTGAGTCCACAATATGTTAAGCCGACAGCAAAGTTTGGTGTGAGTTAGGGGATTGTTTCTGTAGTTTTGGTGTTGGAAATTATTGTGAAATTGATGGAACAATGAATAAAGAGCAACATCAAGAAATTCTTAAAGATGAATATCTTGGAACCTTGAATATCAGTAAATGATATTATATTACAGCAGGATAATAATTCAAAACATACAGCAACATATCAATGGTTTATCGATCAATTTTAGATTGGCCAGCACAACCTCCCGATTTTAACCCATCGAAAATTGTGGAATGAAATTAGTAGACGTGAAGATTTGTGGAATAAAATACAAATGATATGGAACCAAATCGAGATTACTGTTTGAAATTAATTAATACTATGACGGAAAGAATTGCGGCTGTTCTGAAAGCTAATGGTATATTTACAATGCTCGTTAAAAGTAACCTACCCCCCCCCAATAACTCACTAAAAAATAAGATAAAAAAATCCTGATCATTAATACATTGTACATGTATAATCTCCAGCTTCAATTAATGTCTCAACCCGACTTTTCATGCTATGGACAAGATTCGCAGCAAGATCATCAGGTAAATGATTTCATTTTGTTGCTAATTGTATTTTTAATCCAGTAAGAGTTCTAATTTTTTTTGCAATATTAATTTTCATCAACCTAAAAATATTCTCAATCAGATTTTTGTCGGGTGACATTGACAGCCATGGAAGAACTTCGATGTTGTTTTTCTCCTTCCAACTACTCACCAATTTCGAACGGTGTTTCGGATCATTATCTTGCAAAATCCACCCTTCAGCATCATCCCCAAAAAGATACTCAATAGATGGGAGCAGATCGCGTTTGTATACCGTAACCATAAATTCAGCATTGAGATTCTGCTGGAAATAGACTAACTTACCAAAGCCCGAAGCAGAAAACAACACAACACATTGATTTTTAATGGATACTTCACAAACCAGAATATTTTTCTTCGTCCAGGAAACTGTAACGACTGGTTTAGACAAAACGTATTTTCATCTGAAAATATAACCTTACTCCAGTCAAAATTTTTATATTTTTTTGTTATTCCAACCATTTTTCTTTATGGACCTTGGTAAGTAGAGGTTTGGAAAGTTTTGCCTTTATCTTTATGTAGACGTCGTTGAATAGTTTTTAAACTACCATTGACGTTTCGTTTTTTCCATTTCCCATTGTATATCAGCACGGTTGCACTAGTTTGCTTTGTGCAAGCTCTATAATTTTTTCGTCTTGCTTCGGAATTGTGGATCGATTTCTGCCAGAATTCGATCGATCACTTAGGTCCTTTGTTTCCTGCTATCTTTGGACCCCAATAACCACTGTGGACTTACTATAGTGAACGTATTTAAAAATGTCCGATTTTGAAGTTTATCAGCGTAAATGATCAGTGTTTGCATTGTTCTTTGTGCTCGGGAAATTTTGGTACATTACACATGATCTATGGAAAGTTATTTGGGGAGTAGATTGCTTCTGACGAGCACTGTAATTTTTGAAAAAATAAAATTTAACAATGATATAGTTGAGAATGAGGCGTTTTAAACAAGCCCAAATATGTAGTATTATTTATTAATTATTTGTAATTGATGAGAAATTTACCGATAGTTTTTAAGAATTGTGTTAAGCGTTAACATGATGTAAGCATCAATATCGATATGATTTTCTAAATCTAAGCATAATCACAATAAATTAATATAATGTTGCAGAAATTGTAAGGGTCAAATTTTAAAATTCTATATCGAAATGTAAGATTAGGAAGTTGTTCTAGAAAAAAAATCTGCTATAATTTACCGTTACTTAATACGTATACATAGAAAGAAGAGATGCGGGTGTATAAATCTAGCGAGCTAGGGATCCAGCCCCGTTCAAAAAATTCCCAACCGATTAACTCGCTTGCACTTAACCCCAGGGGTCGAACAAGTAACTCGGATATCGAGTAACGTTGCGTGCTACTATTTTAATCGGTCAAAGAGGGGTTTTTACGCAACTGGGATGAGAGCTAGACTGAATTATTTACG